>JALRMK010000184.1:0-10052 GCA_026119845.1 Pezicula carpinea | reverse complement strand
AGAGTTAATTCTAATATTATAAGATAAGGGTAAAGTAAATAGTATAAATATTTAGTTATATTATAAGAAGAATTAACTAAGGAAGAAAGAAAGATTCTAAGAGAAAGAAAACTTTTATTGTTTATATAATCATAGTCTATATTATCTAATTATACACGAGGTCACGTACGTAGACGTCTTAGCGCTAAGTATTATCTTCGGGTATAACCTATTATATATAGTACTATATTATTCTATATCTCTATAAGTTAGAATCTATATATAAATAGATAATATTTAGTTAATTAGATAAAATATAGATTATTCTAAGGAGAAAAGAAGTGTGTAACTACACTAGCTATATATATAGCGTGGCCCGTGGTATAACTACTAGTCGCTAAGCAAGGTACTAAGTAAGTAGTGCCCGAGATCTAGAAGAAGTTTTACTTAGATATTTACTGTTACTAGTGTCGGAATAGTAATAGCGAGAGACTATATACGTGTAGGCATAAACTCTACCCGACTGCTCTGCTTAGAGACACCGTGTCCATAGGTTCTATAGTAGTGTGAAAGAGGTGTTTGCGGCTAGAAACTAGTATCCTTTTACTAGCACTGCCATCGAGACACTGACACTAGACTCGCAGCCATGGAAGACCTGGCAGCACCACCAGCTCTGATGACTACGATATATCATCAACCACCGCCGCCAACAATTCAAGATTATAACGATCGCGGACTCTGTATCTCGAGGGAAGAGAACGCTCGAGGAAGATGAAGATAATAATAATAAAAACAATGTTCCACACAAACGGCACCAGAAATTTGCGCAGGGCAGAGGCGACGACGCCATGGCTATAATTCCGAAGGCTATGGCGTTGTACAACAATCGAAATCAGCCTCTACGAAGACTTCAACAACATGTTCCCATTCCAGTTGGCGAGTTTGATGTCCCTGAATCGGACATCAAGGTCGTTGGGCTCATTGGCTACGGCTCTCATGCCCTTGTGTATCGCATTGCTGCCAACGATCGTACCTTCGCGCTCAAAGTCATACGTTTATCCTATCTCTCGGTCAATCTACACCCTTGGTATCCAACTTACTGACATATACACAGCACAAATACGACGTCACGGAAATATCTCACGTCGGTGTCCCAAAGCCAAATCCACAGTTCAACAACGAGCTCTCAATCTACTAGCGACTTGCTAACCTCCCTGGGGTCCCCAAATGTCACGGATTCGTTAAACTCTCCAAGCTGCCATACTTCCTAAGACCCGGCAGTTATCCACATGCCATGTTTACCTCGAAGAGCTACCAACCCGCCGTGTACACCGAGTTTCTGACGAGTCAAGAGCTTAAAGAGGGGGACTTTATCGAGGATGAACGCTGGAAGGATTATTTCAGAAACAAGAGTCGTGGTTGCGTGCTTCAAGGACTGGTTCTCGACGAGACTTCTAACGTTCGGCCACTCACAAATCACTTGTTCATGCTTTCAAATCGTAAAATTTTACCATCAGGACAGGCTGGTCTTGAAGCCATCCATAAACGCGGCGTCATTCACAACGATATCAAGAACCTCTTGAATGCTTTGGTGTCTCCTGCCGGCGATATTATATGGATCGACTTCAGCATCGCCGAGGACGTTTCGAAGCTTGGGGAACGCAAATTCTTGATGAAAGCAGCTAGAGAAATCGAGTTAGGGAATCATTTCTTCAAGGAACATCAGATATAAACAGAAGTATGTCATACAAATGCAATACCTAGTAAATAAGGTCTTGTAAGGACATATAGATCCTGTAATTAGTTTCGCTTTCTATTTTACAGACTTGGTATCCTGTGTGTCAGCGACTTCTACTATTGGGAAAACATTATTAGGTTAAGAAACCAATAATATATTAGATTTCTACTGCCTTTAGTTTACCTGTTTCTACTAATTTCCGCGACGCCCAGCCCTAAACACCCTACCTTCTCTGTATAGACGATGTCTTGAGCCGATTGTTAGTGGAATATATCCAGAATAGAAAATATTTACGTCGTTAGGATAGGGTACTACCACCCTCCTGTCTATCTAGTTAACATGTCGTGGTAGGTGCGCGACTTCCTTAAAAGACAGATTAACAAGACAGCAATAGTCACCAAAGGTAGAAACGTATAGCAGAGTATCTATTAAGCAAGAGAGAGCAGCTAAGTTGAAACGTTTCTTTTGATTCATATGCTACACCTATCCAGATCGAAACGCCGCCTAACTTAGCAAGTGCAGTAAAGAAGAGGAAAGTCGAATTACGCAACGCCCAAATCGCACCCGCGCTCAAAAGTGCATTCATATGGTATCAACCGCTACGCCCGCGCCCAAAGACAAAGCTCGCATCTGCCGTACGTTTACGAAAGGAACGCAGTAGTTGAGAAGAGCCGCGCAATCATGTTTCCTAGTAGCCCGTCAGATTAACAACGTCGCGAAACCGGGACCTGAGAACGGGGAACAGGGAATGGGGAAGTGGGAGCGAGGACGTTGAGATAGCGGAAACGAACCTTTTAGAGCAGAGCTTGAGCTGTGAACAGAAGGACTGTACCGACAAGAGTGACAGTACCAACAATCATAGTAACAGCAAGAACCCAGGTAAGGACAGGGCCAAGCATCTTGTCAAGAGGCCGGAACAGACCAATTGACCACATATCAACATTACCCTCGACCTTGATAACGGGACTGTGAGCGTGAACGAAGGTCGCCAATGTACCAAGGACATTTTCATGTTCGGGATGTTATGTCTTCATTTCTTCAAGCTGTTGATAAAACTCCTCGAACTCTCGGAATTGCTCCATGGCGATTTCGAAGATGAACTTGGGATCGACTTGGAGGGTAACAATAGTGGCTTTGGTTTCGGGGGACTCGTCTTCTGTAGACCTGTTAGCGCGCGCGCTCTTGCTTTGCATTAGAGAGATGCTTGTGGTATCACGAGTATATACTTACCTTTGATAGAGCCTGAGAGGATGATGGGGCTGTCGGAAGAAGCGATTTGACTGTGTGTAGAATCCATCTTAGCAAATTGTTCTAATTTTCCTGATGGTAATGGTTCTTTCTTGTAATGTAGAGATACTTTGTGTGAGATATTGAACTTATATAGACACCTTCGGCCGGACTAGCTTTGGTGCGCAGTGTAGAATCATGTGTGATTTTGTTGTGCTTTGTTTATATATAAAATTTTGCTCACAGCTAATCACGGGGGCGTATTCACTACCTTGGTACTTACTTAGTACTTGCTACATCCTGTTAGTAAGGTACTACTTAATCTATATGATGATACTATAGATAATTTTCTCTACTAAAGAGTCTTATTAATATCTAAAAAACTATCTATTTTAGAAGTACAATAAAGAAGATATCTCTTCTTAATAAGTCTGTACATAGAGAAGGATGAGGATAAGAACTATAATTATTATCAATAACAGTAGTTTATAATTAGTAGTAATAGTGTTAAATATTCGAATAGTGCTAACTATAGAAGACTAAGTATAATTATCCTTCGTCTTTGTAGGCGTGCCTTGAACGAGAACAAGGGCCTGAATCCCGAATCTTTGAATGCGCTCTCCACTACTTGTTTTATCATTGTATTATAAGATAATCATTATGTCTTTCTACTCTACACATTCACAACGACTCGAGAATTCTACCCCTCGAGACCTTATAGTCATACGCAGTATAACACAAGTTCTATTCTATTTCGATTGACAACATGCTAAGGTAAGCTATGGTAAGCTGAGCATGGACTCAGATATCAACCTATACTACGGCAGGAGCCACAGACTTTAAGCAATTCATTTCAATCATTATCTTGTACGGAGACTTCTCGTCCTTGGTGCCGTCCCTATCTCTATGCCCGTGGCTCTCTGCGAGACGTGATAATTACCATCATTATCTACATTATCCGGAACTGTGTGATTGGTACTACTCACAGTAGACTCCACCTCAGGATCCGAACTAGAATATAACTTCTCGTTCTTGAATTCACCTATGTCAGGTAGCAGCGGGTAGACACCGTCACTGCTGTCGTCACCTAGAGCAGCTTCTGTCTCCCCAGCAAGTCGCCGCGCAATTCCGCTCAATGGGGCAAGATTAACATGGACAAAGTCCGATACCGCCGACCGAGGCGGTTTTCCTGCTATGTCACTCCATTTGATAGTGAAAGAGGCCGTGGTAGCAGTAGGATATACTTCAACATCCTCCATGATAATCTGCGGTCTACGGACCATAGATTCTGGCTGGCTGGAGGAAGGGGCGAGAATAGACTTGAAGACACTAGCGTGCACAATATCGTCTTGGTCGAGCGTTTGGTTAGAATCAAGAATAGAGTAGACAAGAGGTGGCAATTCTTGACTTGCATCGGTATTCTCACCATCGGGCTCAGGGGTCGGCTGCTGTATCCCGGGGAACACATCCCACTGAGAAAGATCCGATGGTGGGGTAGTAAGCGAAGAGAAGGAACTGTTGGCTGTGTCAATGTTGGCTGTGTCAAGGTGGGCTTCTCTATCATCGATCACCTGAGGTGAGGTACTCTCTTCTGCTACACAGCCGGCTGGTTGCCCATGTCCGCTCTCCTCGACATTGCCACTCTTATCAAGCGCTGCCTTGCTCTCCCGCCGATGCTGACGGGTAACGACAATAACAACTACAAAGACCACCAGTCCCTTTGAACCCAATATATAATCCTGGGCTTTTCTAAACACGTCCTTCCTCTTCTGCGACACGGCAACTTCGAGTACCAAGAACGGATTGCCAGGTTCAAGACCAAGAGATGCATCGGGCTGGAGTCGCATATCTCGGTCGTTATATGTGAGATGGAGTGCTGCGACATTCGATTAGTATAGGACAAAGAGCGAGGGAGCGAGGGGGGAAACTTGCTTGGGAAACTTGTATCAACAATCCTATCACGGCTCCAGATCTGAGGAGTAAACGACAATCCCGTCTGCGCATTTTTATCAAACATTTGGGTCCTTATGTTGGTAGCGAACGTCTTCAACATCTCATGGATCTGAGTCGGCATTGTGAACCTCAGCTGGGCCTTCGGCCGTCGCCGTGTATGTGATGATGAAGATGAATGTCCAAAATACTCCAACCGACCGTGTTTTAGAAGTGGAATTAAGGATATGCGAGCTCGGAGAGAGTTGTAGGTTGTGGGAGTGAGAGAGGTGGGCGCGATGATGATGTAGTCGTTGCATCGAAGGGCGGAGGGGTAGATGCTTTTGTCAAGTCAGCGGGGTTCGAAATACAACAGGTTCTCCTTGTGAAGGCTGCGTTGTTGGAGAGAACATACTCTGAAGCCCGTTTCCACGAGCAAACTGTGCGTAGATTAATGGGGAAGCTGGATTGATGGTGGTGATGGTGATTGCGGTGCCCTTTGAGATGCGGAACCGGGGCTTGGTCTGAGGGTATTGTCGCTGATGGCACCGTGGCCGCAGAGATTCGCTGTCGTTACGGAGATGGAGAGGACAATGTATCCGCGCGTTTCCTCTTGCGACTGGTTGCTTCTCTGGTGTTGTCGTTGTTGGTGGAGGCGGACGTGGTGGAGGAGGTGCTGGTGGAGGAGGTGGCGGTTGATGAGCTGGTGCTGGTGAGTTCCCCAAGAGCCATGGAGACGGTCATGATCTCTGTGGTAGATAGAGGGTGCACACATACACAGTCATGTTATGCGACAGCGAGCTCGTATGGCAATGAGTGGGAGATGTGAGGAGTCGTGATGGGAGGGAGACGGGACTTGGCGATGTTGTGCTCTGGCACGTGATAGTGCGATCGACCGGCGGTCCACGGCAATATATTCTCCGTTAGTACGTAGAGCAGAGTATATGTGTACATATGATGACACATGTGTACGCATTAGTAAGATAAGTAGAAGGTGCATCAGGTGTGCACATTCCATATGTGCACATCTAGTAGCACCTGTGTACACACTAATAAAAAGAGCGTGTGAGTATCCTACTACATGTGTACATATAATAAAACATGTATACTTCTTGGTAAATAAGTGTGTATATTCTTTTATATATATACACACTAATAAGTGAACATTGTACACATCTCATTATATGTGTATATATAGTGGCACATGTGTATACACTTGTAAGTACGTGTGTACATCCTTTTATATATGTATATAAGTGACATATGTGTACACACTAGTAAATTAAAGGTGTGTACACACCTACTTCGTAAACCTAAGAGAGATTAGACCACTATTGTTATAGACTAGAGATAACTAACTAGGCACACTTGTAGCAGATTACTACACATTAGACACTGCTACAGTACTTGTAAGTAGGTAGGTACTTGTAAGAGATCCGCTGCTACATTACTATTAGTTAGATTAGTTTATTACAAGTATAGACAGCTGCGTTTATTTATGTATACTAGTTTTATATAGTCGTCATCTACTCTACGATTTATTGAACAGCGATTCTTCTTGTACGGGTACGTTACAGCCAGAATTGAGAGGGACTATGTATGTGCTAGTTTATAGCGCTTTAAGTTTCCCTCGTCTCCTTTCTCCTATTACACGTATGGTACACATATATCTACAAACATACTACTGTGTTCCCTAGGTATACTACCGTATAGGAGCCTCCAACCGCACGTATCCTTCCGATTCCCTGGCATCACTTGCTCACCCGCCGTCCTCTAACATGGTCTCACGACAGACAGACTCCTCGAAACCACCTCTCGACGCCGTCCGCAGAGCGTGATAGAGCTGTATCGGTGACTAGGCCGCGATGGGCACGGCGTAGGTACTGCTTTACAGTTAGGTATCGCTGTACTCGTATGGATATTCGAACTTACGCAGGTACGCATCTGAAGTAAAGGCCGGCTACTTGATTGGATAACTCCTACGTTACATTCTCTTCTTCTTCTCTGGTCGAGCCCTTGCCGGAGTCTTTCGTGCTGGTCGTGCGGCGCAGTGGTTTCGGCTGAGGTGCGATGGGACCAAGAGGATGACCGACAGATAGATGTGTAGGACAAGGCGCGAGCGAGTACAGGACGCCAAAGTAGAATAGGCAGAAATATCGTGGGAGAATGCTTACTACGCGCCCGGTCTTCCGGCGAGAGCGCGTTCTTGAATCGTTGCGCTGGCAGAATCGAGACAGCGACGTAGAATGGGTTGATGGGGACTCCTCCTCACCAGGGCGCATAATGGCCGAAGCCGCGATATGATTTCAACGCCTACATGTGCTGCTCGGTCATCTAGGTTGTATCTAGCGAGGTATACCTATCCGCTCTCGGCCTCCGGTGAGTCTGGCAAGGGTCCTAGCCTAGCTACAGGCAAAGAGGCCTTCTCTCCCACACGACTTTAGGTCAACCTACGCCGCAGATCTATCCAACAACCTTAGACCGTCTTCAAATCACATTAGTGCGCTCCTGGCCAAGACAGACGGCGGAATCAACGGTACCTATCATCGCATTTCATAGAGATACTATCTAATCGACTGTGCAGGCTCTTTACAAACTTCTCTTCTTCTTCAACCCTAAAGTCTTCCGGCTTCTTATCCTCGCGACCCTGATTATTGCGTGTCCCTCCGGCGGACCCTTCCACCAAGCATTCTACGCTGTACCAGGTATAGCATCCTTGGTTAACTTCGCCGACGTCTACATATTACCCGCTGAACTGTAGCAGTAAGATCATTACTACGCAGGACTACATCTTCTACGAGATACAGAATGTTACTATCGACGAGGGCTTCTAGAAGAAGGCCGCTAGTTACAGACAATACCTTAAGCATAGTGGCTTCGTTATGCGTCTCCTTAGCGACAAGCACACCCATTGCGTTTTCAAGTACTAGTACACTCTTAGAAGGTACCGGACAACTAGTATCTCCGCCATCACCGCAGCCTATTCTCTTAAACCTCGTACCCCTATAGTCTTGTATTAGAAGTATAGCTCTTAATCTTATTAGCTTTCAAGATCTACTCTATTATAAGCGAGCTAAGTAGGTACAGTTCAAGGACGTTCTATAAACAGGTTAGCTAAAGAAGACAAATGGAATTAAGAATAGAATTAGAAGGTCTATAGAGACCTTATACACTCCCCTTGAAGTTTTTTATTCCTTTACTATCTCCTGATAATTCTTTCTATCTCAAGAGCGTCGGTAAAATCTAACTGAGGTCGTGTGATCTTGTTCCGCCACACCCATACTGTATTTACTTTTATGCACACACGCCGACGTAGTTCTATCAACATCTATGTGACCGTGTGTCGCAACACCACAACTATGATCACAACTATGATCCGAACAACACAACCCAAAGGCTTTTGTCTCTCGCAGTTGAGCTCAATAACAATCGCAATCCTACAAACCACCATCCCCCTCTCAATGCTAGTACGAGTCCCAAGTCTACGCCTGGCAATTGCCCTCACAGTACGAATACCACCACAATGCGCGCCGCTTTCCAAGTCCCCATCAATGAACGCCGTCGCTACGGCTGTAAGCACCTCCGCGTCCTCGCCAGCAATAATAGCGCATGCCTGTATACCCCAACGCCGACCAGCTACGAGATTTATCTCCCGCAGAAGCGCAGCTCTCTCCTCAACTGTCCCGTCGAACTTCACAACTTCTACGAGGACCAACTTCACCCCATTGTAGTGCGCATTCTCGAGACCGAGGCGAACAATGACATTGTCTTCGTCGCGCCACTGCGTATGGGCTTTGACGCAGAGCTTGAGCACCATCCGCTCGTCATACTCATTGTTTTCGAGCACGAAGCCATCTCTCCCTCCACGGCAAAGCAGATCGTCACTCGTATTGGCTCCTCCGCTGAAGACAAGTATGTTGTGTCCGGTCGATTTCTCCTTGTCGTCGTCTGTTAACTAACGCCTCCAAGATTCTACATTGATGTCTGCCAGTTTAGTCAGGACAAGGAGCAGCGCAGCTCTCACACGAGATATGGTATCGATCTGATTGAAAAGTACCAGTTTACCTACAGCGACAGTCCACCACTTCCTGGCGCTTCAATTGGCCCAGCCCAACACAAGGCCTGTACCGGTACACTCTGTGGCTATGTCACTCACGGCGGAGAAATCTACGCCTTGACTAATTGCCACGTTGTGAACGGCAAGCAAGCTCAGGTCCTCGGAGCCCACGAGCCATATCGATACGCTCCTCGCACCGAGAAGCACTTCATTATGTCGCCGTCAGATACCGACCATTGGGCAACAATTTCCGCTCTTTCATCTCAAATCACAACAATGACGACGTATCAGAGAAAGCTCGAGAAGAGACTAAGCAAGGAGCACGACACTTCTGCTGCTACCCAAGAGGAAGACGCCACGAAGAGGATTACGAAGAACATTGAGGACAGCAAATCCAGCATTCTACGTCTCCAAGCCTTGCTTGCGCAGGCCCATAGTTATGATCGCTGCCTTGGATATGTGGCTGGTGCAAGTGGTGCCGTGCCGCCAGCTTCAAGCAACAACTGCCGCCAAGATTGGACAATCATACACTGTGAAAATTTAAGCGAGAAACGTGTCCCTCAAAACAAGGTATGTCTTCACCAGTATTCTTTTTACTTTCCTCGTCTCTCGGTTCACAACTGACTCAACCTCTGTATCAAGCACCAGCGCATCGGGGATCCAGTAGGAAGTCTGATCCTCAAACTCAAGGCCCGTAAGGAGGATAAGTTGAACACCCCCCTCGACAAGGAATGGCTTGAGCAAATGCGAATCACTCTGTTAGACTCGCCCTTGATCATCTGCGCCAACAGCACCTTCTCCTCCCCGCCCAAAGTTGGATCGCCCGTTCTTAAACCCCCAAGCGCACGCTCTGGGTTCGAAGCTGGCGCTTTCAACCAGATCCGATCAACGCTTGTATGGAGCAATTATGGCATCACACGAGAATGGACCTTTATCAACTACATGGCCTCTAAAGCTTTGTCCGATAATGGTGACTCTGGATCCTGTCTTCTTGACCGGGAAGGAAAGGTTACTGCCATGTTGTGGGTTAGGGTTAGGGTTAGGGTTAGGGTTAGGGTTAGGGTTAGGGTTAGGGTTAGGGTTAGGGTTAGGGTTAGGGTTAGGGTTAGGGTTAGGGTTAGG
>JALRMK010000183.1:0-10057 GCA_026119845.1 Pezicula carpinea | reverse complement strand
GAATTCTAGATTCTCTACCAAGGCTAGTACTAATTAGTTGTTATCTAATATCTATATATAATATATATTATCTCCGTTATAATAGAGGTATTTAAAGAGAAATTATAGCTAAGCTACTTCCTTAGCTCTATTAGATAGGACATAGTACTCTACCTCGGTTAAGGACAGAGTTAAAGCCTTTTACCAGGCGGCTTTCTATAAAATAGGGCTACCTCTAAAGAAGAAGATATACCCTAAGGTTAATACCTAGGTTTTATAGTAACCACCGTGGTTAGAATTAGTGTATCTATAAAGCTTAAAGCTCTTCGACTATAGGCGTGTTTCTCTATAGATTATTCTAACTATAATCGTCTCTTTTAGATATTAAAGTAAACACTTAGTAGTCTTAATATAAGCTTAAGATAGGTTTACTAGAAAGCGTGAAAGTATAGACAAAGTGTTAGCTATATTAGGGCGAGTCTATGTTATAAGATATATTTTAGACCTAATAATAGCCTAATATTTTATAGTGTCCTTATAGATAGTTTACTTAGTATTACTAACTATATCCTTTATAGTACTAGGGTCTATTAGACTATCTACGGTTATATAATTAACTATTCTAAATCGGTTAAGGATCTTATTAATATATATATCTTATAATAGGGTAAGAGTGTACTTTTACCTATCCCTTAAAATTCTCACACTAAGGAAATAGGTGGTAGGGCCTATATCGACTATTTCGAATATATTACTTAATTTAGCTTTAAGGGTATTAATTTTATCGCGCTTTAGACTAACGATAAGGAAGTTATTAATATAAGTAATGATAATGATTCCTGTTATACTATAGTGATATACTAAAGTGTCGGCCTAGATTAGATAATAGTTAATCTTGTCTAGTTCTAGCTTTATTTTACACTACTAGGCTCTTAGGCTTTACTTTAGACTATATAGGGCTTTAAGAAGCATATATATATACTTAGGAATTTCTCTATCTAGAAACTCTCTAGCTAGGATATCTAATAGCTCTTAAGGTAGCTTTAGACTAGGTAGGATTTAGATGTAAACCACCTCTTTAATATCTCTATTTAGGAATGCCGTGACGATATCTATTTAGTTAATTTCCTAGTCGTTTATTACCACTATAGTAAGGATAGTTTTCTAGGTTATAGACTTAGTAACACTGGTAAAGGTCTAATTAAAGTCGATTCTATATCGCTACTTATATCTCTTTACATACTATCTAGCCTTATATTTAACTATTATACTATCTTTATTCTTCTTAGTTTTAAAGATCTATTTACTAAGAAGGACCTTAGACCTAGCTTTTATACTAGATCTATGTATATACTTCTATATACCCTTATAAATTAGGCTCTATATCTCCTACTTTATAGTAAGCTTCTATTAAGTAGCTTTAAGGCCTATAATTACCTCTTTATAGGTCTATAGGTCTTTAGTGTTATATGTGTCTACCTTAAAGACGGTATAGAAGGCTGTAAAATTAACGGTACTAATACTACTACCCTATAATAGCTTTTACGTCTAAGCTCTTATTACACGCCTATTACCACCTATATTCTCCTCTACTTTATCCTCTATTACACCCCTACTTATAGATTCCTTAGACTTGTTTTTTAAACCTTTAGGACGGCCTCGAGGATACTTTAATATAGGAGGGAGAGGTATTTTAGTTTTAGCTTCTTTATAGATTTTATATAAAGACTCTTCTTTATCACTATCTTTAACACTAGCTAGTCTATAATTTAAAGTGATTTACTCTGAATTAAAGTCTAATTCTTACTCTAATTTACACTCTTATAGTTTAAGTTCCTTATATATTTTAACGTTTCTATAATTATTAATAACGTTAATATTATCGTCGATTTTACGTCTATAAGCTTTAGACTTAGATAAATAGTCGGCTTACTAATCCTTATTATCACTGTCTTTATTATCCACCCCTTCTTTAAGCTTAAATAGGTTAGGAGACGCTATAGACTATATGTTATAAACCTCTAACTTAAAGTTACCTTTATTAAACTTAACGTTTATACTATAAACTAATTAGTGGCCGCGCGTCCTAGATGGTAGCTATATTCTATAAATATAATAGTCTTTAAAACCTACTAATATACTCTTTTTAGCCCGGGGTTCTATCTTAGCTAATTTAACTCTAGAACCTTTAGGTATTTAGACGAAGGATTTATAACCTAGTACTCTTAAATAGACTATAGTTAGCTTCTTTACTTTATTAGGACGGACCGCCTTTATAAAAGCTTTATAAGGAGTTATCTTATCTACTACTCTAGTAGTAGTTTAGTTTATAATATAAACCACTATATATAGTATCTCTAGCTATAGAAATAAAGGAAAATCTATATTAATCATGGCTAACCGGCTACGCTCGACGATAGTATAATTACTACACTCTACTAGACCTTCTATCTATAGCGAGTATAGTGTTATTACCTTAGAGACAAGGTCTCTCTTGGTGTAAAATAGCTTTAATTCTAAGACTCTATATTCCTTACCTCTATTAATATAATATCCCTGAATCTTTAACTTATATTAGGTTCTTATTATTATATAATATATATAGACTATCGAATATACACCACCTTTCTCTTTATATATATATACGTAGCGTACTTAGGTTATATTTTTAGTAAATATAGTAGCCTATTTATAACCGTTATATCCCTTGTCCTTTAACTAAATAACGTCGACAGACACTAGCTAACCTACTTTAGTC
Source organism: Pezicula carpinea (assembly GCA_026119845.1). Taxonomy (NCBI): domain Eukaryota; kingdom Fungi; phylum Ascomycota; class Leotiomycetes; order Helotiales; family Dermateaceae; genus Pezicula; species Pezicula carpinea. Next base: position 7,320 of record JALRMK010000183.1, on the reverse strand, counting down.
TCTCTTAGAGCTAACCTTCGAATCTTAATACTAGGTTTAGCTATTTTATAGGGACTATATAATTTTATATCACCTAAGCTATTATCTCTAACTATCTTCTTAGAGTCTAGGCCGGTGACTATTACTATAGTTTTATAGACTGTTTTAAAGCCTATATATATAAATCGATAATATAGTAATTCTTCTAACAGTATAGACTCTAGGTGGTAAATAGGGAATACTATATAAAAACACTCCTTATTCGCTAGTAAGAGCTTTATTAAGTTACCTATTTTATATTAGACAACCTCTATATTATTACTACTAAATATCCTTCCTCCTTTTATATATCCTCCGCTTTAATATAACTGGTAGCCTAAAAAGAGACTAACGGGAAAGCTAGGGAAAAAGAAAACGTTAGTAAGTAGTATTCTCTTTATAAAGCTATCTAAAAGAATAACATTAAAGCTAACAGTATTAATACCTTCTAGACGAACTTCTCTATTGTCTGTGACCACTAGATTAAGGCCTTTAAGCTACCTATATTAGAAGAAATAACTTCTATAATTAGTAATATATTAAGTATAACTAGTATTAAGTATCTAATCCTTAATGTTTTACTTCTTATTTACAGCTAAAGTTAAGACCTTTCCTGTTATACCAAGCTCTACTTAGGCTGTAAGAGTATAGCCGGTATATAGCTTAAAATCTAAGTCTTTATGTCACGGGGCGAATGTAAAGTATACAGTGTAATAGCTCGTTTATATTATAAGAAGAATTAACTAAAGAAGAAAGGAAGTTCTAAAGAGAAAGGAAGACTTTTATCTTTATACGATATAGTCCGTGTCATCTAACCACACGCGAAGTCACGTGCGTAGGCGTGGTAGCGCCAAGCATAGAATATCGGGTGTAACCCGCCATATTACCCCCCTCCTCTCCTCCTCCTCGTATAAGGCTCTCGATCAACTGGTCTCCGTTCTATAGCTCCCTCTTCCTAGCGGTCTAGAGTAATTATCTCTCCTAAGGCGTCCTCTAGCTCCCATGTTACTTATACGTACCCTACCTATTTAACTAGGAACTATTTCTTACGTTGTATAAGCTTTTCGTCTTGAATCTCCTCGATTTCGTACTCTTTATCCTGTTCTTCACTAACTAGCTAAGGCTATAGTTAAGAGTCATCTTGGACTTAGCTTAGGAGCGGGTCGTATAAAGCTAGGCGAAGTAATTAGCTATAGAAAACATTGTATACCCTAGGAGGTGTATTAAGCCGGTAGCTATAGGATCCTATTACTTCTATAACAGTAAACTTAGTATATTTTATATCGAGCTTCTTCGTAGGACGGTCTATACAAATATTCTTTAAGTTAAGCCAAACCTTATCGCTAACTTTAAAGCTTAGAGCCTGTTACCGCCGTCGGTTTATAACTTCCTCCATGACCTACTAGGTAGTAGCTATTACTAACTATGCCTATTCACGAGCATCCTTTAACTTCTATACGATTATATCAGCTTAGGCAATCAGAGAGGCATGTGTACTAGCCTCGGTCATAGTGTGGGAGATGTTAAGAGGTTGAATATAGTAGCCATGCTGTAGGAAGAATAGGCTAACTCCTGTAGAGGTAGTATCTCTATTGTTGATAGCTATCTCTATAGAAGGTAGACAGTTGTACTAATCGTCTTAAGCATGGTCTATAAACGTATAAAGATAGGTTTCTAACGTTTAGTTTATCCTTTCCGTAGAGCTATCTATTTCTAGATAGAAAGCCGTCGATAGTCTTTATATAATCCCGAGAAGTTAGTATACTCTCGTCTATAGCTTACCCACGAATTACCGTCCGCGGTTAGACATAACCGCTCGTGGGAGGTAGTGATAGCGGTAGTAGTTCTATACGAACTACTTTGCCACTGTTAGTGCTTTAATATCTAGAAGTCCGTCAAATATTACTCCTTTACTTAGCCTATTAGTTATTATAACCAGGTTTATACAACCGTTACTTTCTAGTAAGTCGACAATAAAGTTAATTAATATTTCTTGCCATATCTAGTCTAGGACTAGTAGAGGCTTAAGGAATCCTTGTCGTCGGTCGCGCTAAGTAGAGTTTCTCCTGTAAGAGTTATAGTTCTATATAAACCGTCTTATATCCTAGGATATCCTTAGCTAGAAGTACTGTCGTCTAAGAATCTAGGATATATTATCTTGTCCTAGGTGTCTATATACCTTCAAGTTATATATTTCCTAGATTATCTTTATATAAAGTTCTTCCTTGTTAGGAACCTAGAGTCGTCCTCTAAACATTAGTTATCCTTATTCTAAGAGGGAGCATTCTCTAATAGAGACCTTTAGCCTTAAGTCAGAGGGAAAAGTCCGTCGTCCTTATTGTATAGCTTCTATTACTTATTCATATAAATTATCACTTTATATAGCTTTATTCTAGAGTTCCTCGAGTAGAGAGGGGTTGTTGTTCTATATATTATCTTAGTTGTTATTATTAGAGAAAGGTTTATTATCTCTATCATCGTTACTTTATACGTTGTTAGAGTTGTTAGAGTTATCTTGGTTACCCCCGGCTAATTATACCTCGTTGTCTTAGCGTCGCTAGTTACTTTATTGTCTTATATAAACTAGTGTAGCTTGAGTGAGAGCCTCTAGTAGGTTAACTAGTGTTTCTAGCTTAAGGAGTTATATTATACGATAGTTAATCCAAGTGTCCCTCCCCTTTAGCATATCTTATTCTCGCCGAGAGAGGGTGTCTACACGTTTATTGTCTTTCCTAGGGATATATATAATCGTGAAATTATACTAAGAGAGTATTAAGGACTAATATATTTACTGTTCGGTAAGTTTCTAAATAGTTATAAAATACTATAAGTTCTTATAGTCTATATAAATCTTAAAATACTTAACACTCTATAGTTTAGTGTCTTACTCTTTAAGGCATTATATAATCGCGAGCATCTCTTTATCATAGATTTTATAGTTATACTTAGTAGGATTATTCTTTTTCAAGAAGAATACACAGGGCCGTAGAAGTCTATTATCGTCGTACTATATAAGTACTCCTCTAATATACTAGCTAGAAGAATCTATTTCAAGTACTATTTCCTTGTTATAATTGTATAGAGTAAGTATTAGGGTAGAGGTAAATATTTCCTTTAGCTTCTCGAAGGCAGCTTAGCATTCGTTTATCTATTAGAACTTAGTATCCTTGTGTGTAAGCTACGTCAGGGGTTTTATACGATCTAAGTAGTTCTTAATAAACGTCTAGTAGAAGTTTATAAATCCTAAGAAGCTTTATACAGCTGTAGCTATTTTTAGGGCTTCCTAGTCTAGAATTACCTTCACCTTGTCAGGGTCTATTTATACGCCTTTACCTATATCGATAATAAATCCGAGGTACTTAGTTAATTTCACCTTGAATTCACACTTATCGATGTCTATCTATAGTCTAGCTTCGTACATCCGTCGTAGGACCTTTCATACGTACTCTTAGTGTTCTATTAAAGAACCATCTATGTAGACTAAGATGTCGTCTATGTATACAGAGTAGAAATCATTAAGGTAGTCTCGTAGAGCCTAATTAATATACCGTTAAAATATACTTAGTACGTTCGCCAGTCTAAAGGGGGTAACCAGATATTTAAATAGACTATATCTCGTATAAAATATAGTCTTCTATTCATCGCCTTTTATAATCTATATCTTATTAAATATAGTAATTACATTAAGCTTTATAAACTATTTCACTTTACTAATACTCTATAAAGTCTTGTAAATTAGAGGTAATAGATAGCGGTCTTTTCTTGTCAACTTATTTAGACCTTAGTAGTCTACATAGAAACGTAATCCTTCTCCTAGCTTTCGTACGAAGAGGACTAGTGTAATAGCTGGTGAATTACTTACCTATATAAAACCTTTGTCTAGATACTCCGTGAGAGTCTTCTATAGTACAAGGAGTTTATCGCGTGACATCTTGTAGAGAGGACCCCAAGGGGGTTATAGTGTCTTGCCGTCTATCTTTTCAAGTTTAATTAAGTGGTTAATACCAGGGCTACAGAGTGGTGATAGTAGATCTACCTTTATACGATTAAAGTTAACTAGGAATTCATGATAATATATAGGTAGCTTTATATAAGGATCGGTTCTTGTCTTCTACGTAAGGGCTTTGTTAATGTCTACAAGGCTTGTAGTAAAGACTTTAATATTCTTGTGTTGTTTCCCTTACGCTAGTACATTGAAAGAGACAGTAGATATAGTAATAACATCGTATAATCGATCGAGTGTCTTTACCTAGTTTTATATAATCGTTCCTATAGATATAATCTAACATTTAGACTATACTACATTAATCTATACATCTTATATCTTAATCTATAACATCCTAAGGATTATGTCGTATAAAGATAGTTTTAGTATAATGTATAAAAAGCACCGTTCTTTAGTATAGCTATTAATATCTATAGACATAATAGCTACATCTGTAATCTAATCATTAGAATCGTTGAATCTAGTAAGATCTACTAGAGAGATAGGTATACGCTAAAGGTTGTACTTAGTAGTAAAGAAGTTATTAATTAGTCTATATAGAAGACATCCTATATTAATAAGTGTTGTGATAAAACATTCTTTATTTACTAGTGTTAATATAAGGAGAGACTCCCTATTTATTAACTTTTTAAACTTTATCCAAGTCTCTACTACTTCTCTTAAGACCTTTATACGCTTCTAGCGGCGTCTTCTACTAGAAGCTATTCTTTTCCCGAGTCCTTAGACTCGGACAACACTTTAGCATTAGTAGCTACTTTAACTACTCTCTTCTTTCTTCTCTATGTAAGGATAGCGTAGCTTTCCTTCTTCTTCTACTAGTCTTAGACCTACAGCTTTATACGACAGTCTTAGACCATGTGTCTATTCCTACTACATTATAAACATAGGCCTTCTTATCTACGACGTTTAATTTCCCTTAGGTCTACCTATCTTGGTTTCTTTATACGAGAAGTAGCGACTTATATTGTTATATATTCCTAGTCTATCTACTCTGGTGCTATAGATATAGGTGTTATATAAGGGGATAATTCTCGCGCTTAGTTGTTTATACACTATACTATTCTCTCTTAGACTTCTTCCTATTAGTCCGAGATTCTCTATAGTTAGGCGTAGAATTCTTTATATAAGTCCTTCTCCTCGGTACCGACTAAACCAGTTATAAGCTTAGTAGACAGGGCAGCCTTAAGAAAGCTCTTCTTAATTTTATTATCCTAACCCTAGCCCTATACTTCTAGTAATAAGTGATTAAACTTAGTTAAGTACTTAAGAAACGGTGTTAAGCCCTACTTTATCTTGTTAAGCTTTATAATCGCTTTAACCTTTATATAAGGGTCTAGGAATACAGTGTCTATTTACTTAAATAACTTCTATATAGTTATCTAATTTATCTACTAGGTAAATGTTATCCAGGGGTAGATTCGTCTTACTACTATATCTATGAGTCGTCTAAACCTATACTAGACCTATTCTTCTATGCCTCTAATTAACCTTCCGTCGATCTATAGCTTTACCTTAAGTAACCCCCTAAATTACGTGTATAACACTAAATCTATGCCGTTAAATTCCTTAACATTTAGCAGTAAAGGCTTCGGTTTTTATACGTAGTCTTGGGAAGACAGGGTCTGTTCTACCTAGGGGGTATTCGCTGGTATAGGTGCTCCTTGTTCTTCTATCCGTATAATCCTCTTAGCTAGAGCTGTCACACTGTGGGTTTATTAGGCAGCTAGGTCTGTTAATTGCCTAGCTTACACTTCGAGGGCTACTCGAAGCTATTCTGTTACTACTTCCGCCATCTTTATAATATTATAGCTGAGTCTACCGTATATAGCTCAGTCTTATACCGTCGTAGGTTCGTATAATAGCTAGAGATACCGTGTATAAGTCTAAGGCGTCTATCGTCGTCGTAGTATAGCTGAGTCTACTATATGTAGCTTAGTCTTATACTGTCGTAGGTTCGTATAATAGCTAGAGATACTATGTATAGGTCTAAGGCGTCTATTATCGTCGTAGTACAACTGAGTCTACTATATATAGCTTAGTCTTACGTCGTCGTAGGTTTATATAATAGCTAGAGATATTGTATACAGGTCTAAGGCGTCTATTGTCGTCGTAGTATAGCTGAGTCTACCGTATACAGCTTAGTCTTACGTCGTCGTAGGTTTGTATAACAGCTAGAAATACCGTGTGTAAATCTAAGGCGTCTGTTAAGATTTATATAACTTAATCTAATTAAAGAGAGTCGAGTAAGAAGAGTTAATTCTAATGTCACGGGGTGAATATAAAGTATATAGTGTAATAGCTTGTTTATATTATAAGAAGAATTAACTAAAGAAGAAAGGAAGTTCTAAAGAGAAAGAAAGACTTTTATCTTTGTATAATGTGGTCCGTGTTATCTGACCACACGCGAAGTCACGTGCGCAGGCGTGGTAGCGCCAAGCATAGAATATCGGGTGTAACCCGCCATAGTGAGATTATTATATCTATTAACTAGAATATCTCTACCTCTACTCTTTATCTTAGTAATTCTAAACTTGTCTAGAACTGATTCTAGGTACTATTCTTAATCTAGGTAGATTATCTTATTCTTTCTATCCCTAGTGATTCTTATACTAAGGATCTTCTTAATCTCTCCTAGGTTCTTGGTGTTAAATCTCTTAGACAGTATAGAAAAGAACTATTTAAGTGTAGTAGAAGTCTCTGTAGCTATAGTAATATTATTAACATCTATAAGTAAAGTAATACTTCTCTCCTTATAAGTAAATAGATAAGGATTAGTAAGACTCTATATAAATCCCCACTTTAATAGTTCTAACTTAATAAGTTAATTCTAGTCTCTTATAGCCTACTTAAGTCTATATAGGCTATAGAGTATACGGAGAACATAGTCTTTCCTTATATAAAGTCCTAGAGATAACTTTATAAAGATAGCCTCCTTGAGATTAGACTCTATAAAAGTATTCTTAATGTTAAAGTACTAGTATTCTAGATCCTTAGAAGTAACTATTACTAGGAAGATACATAGTATATTTATCCTAACAGTTAGAATAAAGGTCTTATTAAAGTCCTTCTCCTATTTCTAGGTAAACCCTCTTATAACTAGTCTAGCCTTAAACCTTTCTACTAAGCTATTAGATCTTGTTTTAATTATAAAGACCTATCTAGAAGAGATAAGATTAGTCTATTCTAGTAGAACTATCTCCTCCTAAGTATAGTTTTCTAGTAGTAAGATAGTCTCCTTAAGAACTACTACTTTCTATTACTTTCTATACTAAGGATTATTTACTACTTACTTATAT
>JALRMK010000182.1:0-10131 GCA_026119845.1 Pezicula carpinea | reverse complement strand
CAGGAACAACATGCGCGCTCCGAACAATGGATAAGATATTATAGAACCGGCAAGGGCCTAGGTTTCGAGGGTTTATAGCTTCACGAGAAGGCCAGTCCTTAAGTTCTATTATCCCATGCACCTTGTGTGTTTTCCCGCCGTTACACAGGCGTAGGAGCTGCACTAATACACCTACATAGGAGCAAGCTTTCCTGTTAGCGTCTATTCTTTCGAGATCCTCCACTGTGACAATCATCTAGACCTGCCCTACAAGACGACCATCAAGATGTTGATCTTACGCGCCATCTACGCGGCTACCTAACTTGTCGTACTCCTGTACCCAGACGTAATCTCGACGCCCTGTGTCGCTACCGTGCCATTATGGTACACATCGCACTATCTCGTTGGTAAGCTTTATAACATCCACGGGATCCTTGCCTGTAGCCCGCCAGCAATACATTGATGGATACATCTATATTAGTAACCTTTCCGCCCAGGAAGAGTCTCTCTCCTTACGATCTAACATCGAGTTTATTACCCTAACACCAGCTAACCGGTTACATGATTCTCGAACGAATACCGCTAATACTTTAACAAATCCGTCAATCTAAGCCCACCGCGCTACTTCCTAGACCCTTCTCTAGTACCTTGGGTTCCGGCCATATCTAAATATTGACACCTGTTCCTTGTCTAACAGAGTGTAGCTATATTGTTCTAGATTCACTGGTCGAGTTACTGTTAAAACCTGGGCCTTGATTACTCCTTGCCCCTAGGACACTGGGGCTGTTTCCTCGTATAATAAATTGTGTTCCATGGCTAGCATGTTATTTCGCTCTATGTCATGTAGCATTATCTAATCTGCATGAGTTTTCCCTTTGTTCGTCCGCACATAGTTGTCCTTGATTTAGTATTTATAGCACGCTTTAGAATGACAGGTTGTAACTCCGTCTACACTGTTAAATTCCCGGATAAATTCAGCGTAGTACGACATAGCATGGAACTTTAGGAAGTTGAAATAACCTTCGCTCTCTTCTCCGTTCCCTCGTGCTTCACGGAATGCCTCCTTAGTCTTGTTGATTCGGTAAAGGGCGTGTTATATATATTACAATGTTACATCATTATACGATGTGTACATAGCAATTATATAAAAGTCTACAATAGCTCGAGCACATTATAGTGCTTCCAGATGTCGCTTAACAAGAAGTGGAGTAATTACTACTATTAGCTGTCGTAGTATAGCTTTTTGTTTAACACCAGTCCATTGTTAAACTTGACTAAACTTTGTAAACCGCTTAAGGCCTGGGAAAATAGGGACACATCGAAATCTTTCGTCGAGCTGAACACTAGCTATAGACTACTCTAGCGATCGAGCCTTGTTCTTACGTTTTCTACCTAGAACAACACAACTTTAGAGCACTACCTAGACCCAGTCTAGTAAGTGCATTACAACGCCCTTCAAGAGTTGATATAAGATATCCACCATCATAGCCCGGTGTATGTTAACGTGTGGATGCCTCCAAGTAAAATTTATAACATCGTGGACCCAATCGTCGTCAGACCTTATAATCCCCGTAGTTCACTGGCGCTCAATAGCTTGTTAAGTGTGGAGGTGTGTCCGGCTTAGCCACACTTTCATGAGATACTCTCTCTGATTTAGAGGAACGGTACATATACTACAATGCCGTCCACTTTTAATACCGGTGATCAGCACTTGCTCCTTATAATCTACACACATCCTAGCAATAATAGGATAACATGTTCTAACATAACCATCTACGTAAGTGACAGAAAAGCCCTTACTACCGAGCTCCTCAATTGCTAGCTCACATGTTAGTCTAACCTCTCCATAGAATGTACTATTACATACGTGCAAGAATTTTACTCATTGATATGTGGTAGATGTATGCCTTTATATCTTCCCCTGTCTCCTTGGTTATAGGTAGCTAGCCTAAGAGCACTGATCCGGGAACCGTCTACTTTCGCCGGGTTTAACTGTCAAGGTTCCCAATTGTTAAATACACTAGCTAGCATGCTGCATCCCCATAATGATGTGTCAATTGTGTCTTGTCCGTCGATATTAACAACGGCACCACTGTAGCCCCATCCGGTAGTTTAGATTGAGTATCCCACCACTAGTTCCTAGTGTGTAACTTGTTGTATACTCAGATGTTTATGTCGTCATTGTATAGTCTTTCTAGTGCGTATGTAAGGTTGCTTGAGAATGGTCGGTGTCCGAGTAAGAACCGAATAGCCTTTCAGGGATCTCGGTATCGCAGCTAGTATGTCTTACTCTTGCCTCCTATAACTTCACTACTAATTGTAACATCATTCGTCTGCCAACCATCGCCTGGTATGCCGTAAGGAACACTGTGGATCAACTTAATTATACCCTCGTAGTTCTTGAAGGATACTAGCCTGTGGATATTCGCCAGTCGCGGATCGTAGAAGAAGCGGTCAATTGCCCCTTTACTACATTTCGTTTGGACAAACCACTGGACTAGTGTGTATTCGGTCTCGTCTGCGAATAGAGTATACTTCTAACCTCTATCTGGTAAACCACTTACAGACTTAGCTTCGGGGCATGGTGTTTCCTCAATTGCTGCCCCGGCCAATCTGCCTATAGTCTCCTGAAAGGTCTCTATCTGTATCGACTGTCCTGACGAGTGCTAAGTTAAGGTCCTACCAGCCCTATTATATACAGGTCCGCCTATCTCTGTACCACTGGTATCCTCTGTGCGCTCCGGGCCTTGGGAGAAGTCTTACGTATCGGTAACGCCCCTATTCACATCCTCTGTAGACAAACTACTACTGCCCCCGGGCGGTAGTGATGCGAACAAGGTTATAGAAGGAATAGTTTCGTCGAACTGTTGTATAACCCGACGTCGTTTTGAGAGGTATGTCCTTTAGCATGCTAGCCTATGTCGACTAAGCCCACTTAGATTCTTTACGCGCTTTCTATAACTACGGTAGAAATTCAGAGATGGTATATTGTTTAATTTGTTAGTGTTCTAAACGACAACTTTTTTACCTACCGCTCGGTCTTTTTTAATGTGATGACGCGTGCGAGGTAATCGGGTAACATATCTTAATCTAACACAAGCTAACGTTAGCTAACATCTGATGATGTTAGAAGTTAGAAAACCACCATTATCGTTATATCTACGAATAACTTAGAAGTTGAGCTTTAATAGAAGCGATATTACTGTGAATACTTTCTTTCTTAAGGCTATAAAGATACTTAAGATAAACGTGATATGTTATTGTTCTGTCTTTATACCACACCAACAGGTTATATAGTATGTAACAAAGCGTCGGTTAAACATTTGACGATACCTATCCATTCTACATTTATAAAACTTAACATTACTCCTATCTTAGTCATTTAAATCAACTATGACCGGGTCTATCGTAGTGAACTTGTCTCTTACTTGTAGTAATGTCGTTTAAATAACTGCCCCCAGGTACAACGTGTTAGCTAACATTGACAAATGTTAGCTAATTTTAGGTACGTACAGGTCTATCTATCTAACAGCCTCATGCTTAAACTCTGGGTAGTTACAGTCGGGTAATAGTCTTCATTCGACGAAATAACACTTCTCCCCAGCATGACTTTTAGCGTTTCCTAACGACCGACTTTCCGGTACAGATTACTCCTTGTGGCTAAAATCCCCTTTCACATTTCAACTCCCTTCATGTCAACTATAAAAGGATACAATAACATATACACCCTCTAGTCTTTCATTCACATATCAGAGCACTTTAGGCAACTAGACAATATTTACTAGTCCATTTTCGGGCTAGTCTATTACGTGGTTGTAAGGTGTGAAGTGAACGATCTCACCCTTAGATCTTCGGTTAGTTATATCTTCTCCTAACAAGCCACTCTATCTTTCTCTTAACCACATCATATCTCCTTCAGCTTTCGAATACTGTACTGTCATAGATAAGGAACTTTATCTTTACAAGTTTACTTGTATTATTTGAAATACCTTTATCCAACATTAACTCCCTATCTAGAGCGACCCGCTGACGGACATTCGCGACGCGTAGTATTCCTCTCTTGTTTACCTTGTACTCTTCCAGTTGCTGGTACGTCCCGGCCTCTAGTACTTTCACAATAGCTAACATTAATCTCATAGGATATACTGCCATTACAATAGCGTAACAGCACACCTAGTTAGCTCCGATCTGGTACGATTAAAACCCACCCATGACAGCAGGGAACCTAAATGTAGTCAATGTCAAGCAAGGCCTCCGAATTACAGACAAGGAGTATAACACAACGTTGCGCCACACTGTGGAGCGCGAACTCAGGACTCGAAACTTAGACCCTGGTATAACGTTAGATATTAAACTCAACAGCTTAGAGAACAGAGCGCTTAGTGAGCAGGCTCGCGATACCGTTTACAATACACTACACACTTAATTTAGATGGGAAACCATCAATAGAAGATAGATTAACGATGCATTATAGGCAGTGATAAAGTATTGGTTTAATCATATAAAACGTGCTCTTAGTCCTTGAAAACCACAGACTCCACAACGTTCTCTACCACTTCAATCACCCTAACCCTCGATGTACTCCGACATAGTATTCTCGCACTAGCGAAATATAACACCTCTAGCTTCGATTTCAGCCCCGACTTCGCTGTTCAGTGTCTAGATTATGGTTAATACAGAGAGTGGCGAGCCGTGGATAGACATCTTGTCTACCTACCTTAAACCTAAGTCTATTAGGAAACCACCCTCAGATCTACTTCCAGACGATTTCAACTAGCAGGGTTTACAGCATGAACTCGATGGTGATATTGAGATCGACTACAGCCTAGCTCGTCATCATCTTATATACCTTGATTCGAGTTTCGCTAAGGTGAGAATCACAAACCAGAGAAAGTTCCGAACAGTATTACACGACTTGACATACAACCAACACTTGGCGGTTCTTAATTTAAACGTCAAACCTATATCCGCTGTTCTAGATAACCGGTATTTATCTAACTTTAGACCGCCCATAGTACAACCGTAGCCGGAATCCGAGGCCAATGTTCTAGGCAGTGGTAGAAGCGTAAAGGAGGGACAATAAACTAACCCCAATGCCAATGTTCTAAGCAGTGGTGATAATGGGTCAGAGGTGGATAACCCACCATCTAATGGCAATGCTCCAGCTGTTGAAACAGAGGGGTAAGAGGAGGAATAAACCGTTTCTAATACTACAGACTTGGACTTATCTGACGAGGACGAACATGTTGTTAACCCTGCCACACGACTACGTCGGCATCGGCTAAAGTCAACGATACCGCCGCTAGTAGAGTCTGATAATGAAGCGTAGGAGCCACAGCCTAAGCGACTAAGGTCATTTACTGTTTCCAAGAAAGTGGATGCTACAGGACCGATCATCGACGGCGAAGAGCTTGTTCAGTATAACGTAGGTGATGATGATAATGTAGAACCAGATGTTGATAAATATAAGTTAAGTGAGGAAGAGGAACGTGAAAAGTACGTATATACTTCGTATTTACACACCCTAACAGTTAGCTAGTGCTAGGCTAACATCTTTGTTAGACTTAAGTAGGCCCTACATAACCCGCGACTTGAACAGCTTACCCCCGAGGCCTAGCACGATATCTGTGAACTGTTCCTAGTCGACAGGGGCCTCGCACAGACTAAGTTAACCGACACAATTCCACTACGAGGATTAAAGTATAACATGGGCCTCATGCTGCACCAAGTGAATAGCGTCTTGTTCATGCTAACACGAAGACTTCCAGAGCATGGCCGACTGCGTGGTGGTTTCCTAGCTAACGACCCCGGTCTTGGGAAGACCCTATAGATAGTCGCACTGGTACTTATTACTAGGTGGCTATGGCTTATCCGGGATAATGTGAAGAAATGTCGAAATAACACCGATCCTCTTCTTGCTAGCCGACACCTACCACCTAGTACACCGGATGCACCTTAAGCACTAGACGCTAAATGTCTGAGTCAATCGGACTTTGGTGTTCTTTATATATACGTCGAGAGAGGGATCTCCTACCGCTTGATTTCCACTCTAAGTCGAGGACCGACGTTGATTATTCCACCGGCTAGTGCCCTTAGCGTTTAGGATAACGAATTTAAAAAGTTCGTAGATCTAGCCAACACTACTTTAGGCATTGAATGGTTTGTCTACCACAGCGACATGGCTAAGAAGCTTCTAATGGACCGAAAAAGACAGGTTCAGTGTGACCTAGAGCGTAAGAGTGCACTAAACAAGTCGGAAAGATTCGTATTTATTACGTCTAGTTAATCTCTTCACACCTAATTACTTAAACCATTCATGTATTGACGCAATGAATTACAGCCTGGATGTAAGAAACAGACACGAGTTGTTAAATATAAAGGTTTGTCGTGGGGCTTACTTGTTCGTGACGAGCTGTAAAAGGATTTTAGGCCAGTAACAACATTGTCTAAGTACTTCTCCGATAGACATCATGACTATAATACTCCGGCAAGATAGGCATTGTCTAGAACGCCGTTTAAGAGGACCCTAGAGGAATTACTTGGTCACATTGTAGCACTCGAGAAGGCCTCTTAGACAGACCCGCTTTATATTCTACACAATTGTCGCACTGAGGCAATTAAAGAAGTAGGAAGTCGGTTCAAGAAACTGGCCGAGAACCTAGAAAATGCGACCTCCGCTAAGTTCTATACAGTTACCCAGAGACTAAACGAGATCCTACAGCCCATAATGATTTAAAGACGAGAGACATCTAAGTTCTTTAGGAACCGTGTACTTAAACTCCCGCCGTACGATGTAAGGCGGATATAATGTCCACTAAGACCCGGCTAGGTAGATGAAATCACAACTCTTTTAGAGGAATTAAAGTTATAGGTAGAGAGTGATTACTAACACCGTCTAGTTACATGGAGAAATGGTGGCTGCCTTGGACCCGAGCTAAAGTTGTCGGACGGTGTACTACAGAGTGTATCATATAGTCTATAGGTGTGTGGCGGTTTTCCTGAACTTAGAAGCATGGTGAAAAAGGATAACACACTAGCGCTCACTGTCGACGTACTGTAAAAGAATGGCTGGTTAAAGGACCCGACCAAGAGTCTATTCTGGGACAATTATAAGCGATTGATAAAGAGCAGCGAAAAGTTCCGTGTGCTTAACGACATTATCAATTCAGTTTCTAATAGGTCGGATTCGAAGCTCAAGGAGAAGTTTCTTATCCTATCATTTTGCCCAGTGACTACTCTGGCCCTCAAATGTGTAAGTATTTACTTTATTCTAGCCTCACTCGTTAGCTAACATAAAGCAGTGCCTTGACCGTGCGACTAAGCACAAGTCGGTTCTTATCCACTCGTCAATGTCAATGTCTACACAGAGGACAGAGGTAGAGAAATTTAGCAGCGAGGATGATGTAGACAACGAAGCTACTATAATGATTTCAACTACAAGCCTCATAGGGCAGGCATTGAATATAACTCGCGCGCGTACCTGCGTACTTTTTAAGCTAGATTAGTTGGTTAAAATCCACCGCTAGTTATTTAGAAGAGTGCACCGCACGGGACAGAAGGAGGTTACGTTGTTGTATCTACTATATGATCCTGTAAACCCTGTTGAGCAGAGAATTATTACTCGCCAGGACAATCAGGGGAAAGTTAGAGAACCTGTTTTTAATATTATAATAGCGTAAGCAGCTTAGTATCAGCGGAAGTAGGCCTTGCGTAGGGAAGCGGATCTTGAATCTTTAGAGGCATAGGTATGATAGCAGTAGTACTGTTTACCGTCTACCGGCAATCGAGTCGAGAAAGGAATAGATAAACTAAGCTGATTGACATACAAATATAACATCTCATTTGTTAACCCCTTTCTAGCAGCCTGTGAGATATATTACTTACCTATGTATTGATTGTACACTTAGATTCATGTTAGCTAACCTCTAGCCTCGCCTAGCTGCTATTCATGATGTTAGCCTAACCTTGTTCTCGAGGGCACGTATATCTATGAGTAAAGGGATTGTCGGTATACTCTGAATTACATATGCACGAAGATATAGTAATATACTATGTGGTGGTAAAAGTAGTTTATATTGTGTCTGATTTTCTACGGGACTACAACGGGAAAGTAGAGGCCTAGATAAGCTATCCGGTTATGTTCGGCTATGCCTGTTTTAGGCTAGTCGTAACCGAAACTTAAATAATCTTACATATCTAGAGGTTCCTATTGGTCCTCGCCGGTGTAGCTCCTGATGGTCGTCCACACATGATATTAGAACATTAAAAATCGTGTTAGAAATAGTGCTTATAAATGGTGCCCTAGGTAAGGAGTGTTAGCACCTTCGGAGTTTTCTCATATATGAAGATACCTCTATTGTATATACTTTAGTAATTCCTACAATTAGACAACCAGTTAATTACTCGATATTGTTAGCGTAATTCTATCTCGCGCTACACATAGTTCACAACAGGGATCTATAACAATTAATAGATCGTTAACAAACTTACCTCGAGTCTTACAGTCTCTACTTTCGTTAAAGCGTCGCTTACACTTTAACATGAGCCTGAGCGTTAGTTTTATATTATCACCCCAGCTTCGCTTGACTACCATTGATACCTACCTCTACAAGGAATACGTTTCTAACATTACGTAGAATGCTGGGATGTGGTTACAGGAAGGGGAGCAGGAAACAGCGAATATTAGAAGGCGACTTACCTATAAACCTCGTAGCGTAGAGACTCCCCTTGCCACTGAGCGAGAAATACCAATAATGTAGAGGTTAGCTAACATCATACAATGTTAGCTTGTAATGTTAGCTATCAACCCCTAGCTAACAGTAAAGAAGGTTAGCTAACATAGTTTACCAACCTCTAGCCGTCGCCCAGCTACTATTCGTTTAAAGCTGAGATTATTCAGAAGGACTGCCATCACTATAACACGACAGTGTGTACGAAAAAATTTACCTTCGCCTTTGTTCATAGTTCTAGACTCGGAAGACAAACCCTTATCATCCTCATCGTCTATTTCTCAGGCTTTAGAACCGCAGTCTAGGGACTCCCAGAATGGCCCTTGGCCTATATACCTCTCTCCACGTACTCCTCTAGCTTCTACCTAATCCTGGGACTCCTAGAATGGCCCTCGGCCTACATACCTCTCTCTACGTACTCCTCTTCCGCCAACCTAGAAACGAGAGCGTAGTTATACTACCCAGTTCACCGTTACCGACCGAATTCGAATCTAGACAGCTGCTAAACTCTAAGTGCCAATGTCTAGCGTTCGAAGGACGTACAGATATACCCAAGAGTAGATAGACCGTGTCCTAGACATAGGGACGTAGATACCACTACGAATTACATATAATGGAAAGAATTCCTTGGCGGCCACCCTGAAACGATCGCAGAGTAAGCAATGGCTTAACTAAACCCCATTATACGTACGCCTTAGGTCTCTACACATGCCGGGTATTCCACCTAACCTTAGGGTTAACTATGAATCTGTAATAAGTTGGACAACCGTTGAGCTTGTTAGTTGTGGCCGAAGGCCTACGTCTAGGTTTTAGTTGTCGGATACACCTAAGCAGTTATATAAGCGCTTTTAGTTCGCTATAGAATACCTTACTTGGCCCCGAGAGCGGCTTATACAACAGATATTCTCGGACGAAGTATGGTCCCCAGGATATAATAAAAGTACTAGGTCCTCCCCCTCGCGACACGACTACTATAGGCGTCGCGATTAGATGTTTCATGGTACTATTGTTAATGGAGAGAAAGGCCCTGTGTTGTTTTAGGACCAAGAACCACCGGACGGGCTACTAACAATCTACGATAAGGCTATACTTGACAATATACAGACGTTAATAGCCCGGCATAGGCCTGAAGAGGGAGCAGAGTATATATGGAAGCAAGATAGAACATCGTGGCATTAGATAGACGAACTACGTATGAATCCACGCCGACAATCAATTCCGACTATTAGATGGCCAAACCATTCTCTAGACCTAAACCTTATAAAGCCTGTTTAGAAGTGGATGAGGAATTAGATACGCCTACACTACACCCTAGCGTATTATAATGCTTTAAAGCTCCCTCTATCACGTCAGCGAGCGATAATATAGGAGGCTTAGAACGCGGTACCTAATACTTTTATTCAGAGAGTATTCAATTCTTGGT
>JALRMK010000181.1:0-10181 GCA_026119845.1 Pezicula carpinea | reverse complement strand
CGGTTTATATAGAACTATAACTCCTACAGGAGAAACTCTACTTAGCGCGACCGACGACAAGGATTCCTTAAGCCTCTACTAGTCCTAGACTAGATATAGCAAGAAATATCAATTAACTTTATTGTCGACTTACTAGAAAGTAACGGTTGTACGAACCTAGTTGTGATAACTAATAGGCTAAGTAAAGGAGTAATATTCGACGGACTTCTAGACATTAAAGTACTAACAGTGGCAAAGTGGTTTGTATAGAACTACTACCGCTATCACTACCTCCCACGAGCGGTTATGTCTAACCGCGGACGGTAATTCGTGGGTAAGCTATAGACGAGAGTATGTTAACTTCTCGGGATTATATAAAGACTATCGACGGCTTTCTATCTAGAAACAGATAGCTCTATAGAAAGGATAAACTAAACGTTAGAAACCTACCTTCGTACGTTTATAGACCATGCTTAAGACGATTAGTACGACTACCTACCTTCTACGGAGATAGCTATTAACAATAGAGATACTACCTCTACAGGAGTTAACCTATTCTTCCTATAGTATAGCTACTATATTTAACCTCTTGACATCTCCCACACTATGACCGAGGCCAGTATACATGCCTCTCTAATTGCCCAAGCTAATATAATTATATAGAAGTTAAAGGATACTTGTAAATAGGCGTAGTCGGTAATAGCCACTACCTAGTAGGTTATAGAGGAAGTTATAAACCGACGGCGGTAACAGGCCCCAAGCTTTAAAGTTAACGATAAGGTTTAGCTTAACTTAAAGAATATTTGTACGGACTGCCCCACGAAGAAGCTCGATATAAAACATACTAAGTTTACTGTTATAGAAGTAATAGGATCCTATAACTACCAGCTTAATACGCCTCCTAGAGTATATAATATTTTCTATAGCTAATTACTTCGCCTAGCTTCGTACGACCCGCTCCTAAGCTAAGTCCAAGATGACTCTTAACTATAGCCTTAGCTAGTTAGTGAAGAACAGGATAAAGAGTATAAAATCGAGGAGATTCAAGATAAAAAGCTTGTATAACGTAAGAAATAGTTCCTGGTTAAATGGGTAGGGTACGCACAAGTAACATAGGAGCTAGAGGACGCCTTAGGAGAGATAATTACTCTAGACCGCTAGGAAGAGGGAGCTATAGAACGGAGACCAGTCGATCAAGGACCTCGTACGAGGAGGAGGAGAGGAGGGGGGTAATGTAGTGGGTTACACCCGATATTCTATGCTTGGCGCTACTACACCTGCGCACGTGACTTCGCGTATGGTTAGATAATGTTAGATAACACGGTTAGATAATGTTAGATAACACGGACTATATTGTATAAAGATAAAAGTCTTCCTTTCTTTTTAGAACCTCCTTTCTTCTTTAGTTAATTCTTCTTGTAATATAAACGAGCTATTATACTGTATACTTTACATTCGCCCCGTGACAGTACTATTAGAAGGGCCGGCCTTAGAATTACTAGGAGTGATAGGAGTGACAGGGTTACTAGTAGTAGTAGTAGTAGTAGCTACCCTCTTCTAGCTCTTTCCTTAGTAGGTGGTAACAGTTTTCTTCTTAGTAGACTTAGGCTCTATAATCTCTACGGTATTCTTCTCCTTCTCCTTCCCCTTGTCTTTAGCGGCGGTAGTAATAGTAGTACTAGTAGTATTCTTCTCCTTGTTAATAATAGGAGTAGCGACTATCTTCTCCTTACTCTTTCTCTTAAAGAGAGTAGTGGTAGTAGTAGTGTTAGAGGACAGGCCGGCGTAGAGTAAGACGATAGTGTCGGCGAAGGATTTACTAGAAGAGACGTTAGGTACTGTTAATACTAGTTTAGAGACATAGTAGATAGAGATAGTATCTATCTCTTACTTCTACTTCTTTACTAGTAGTAATAGTAATAGTGTTAACAACGTAGGAGGGGTAGTAATTAGTCTGTTTATATAGACATAGTGATTAATACTATTATATTAATTACCTCTATAGAAAAGTAGAGACAATACCTACACCTAGTAGTTATTATAGGTAAGTACTTAAGATAGAAGTAGAGAGGATACTTTAAGCGTAGTATTACCACTATTAAGAGGAGTGGTACTATTAAACGGTAGAACGAGACTATCTAGTCTAAAAAATAGGTGTCTATAGATAGTATAGTCGGGGTAGAGTTAAAGATAGAGGAGAAATATAATATAAAAGTTATAGACTTCTATCTATATAAGGATACTCTTGTGTATAGTATATAGTAATATGTTAATAGTATAGTTAGACAGCTTATAACTCTAAAGAGACTTGTTAAGGTATATATTTAAAATATATATAGTACTAGACATAGGGTTATACTTAGGGGTGTTACTCTACGCCTTACTAATAACATATAGGTAAGTTTAAAGTATAGTAGTAGTGGTTATAGTAGTTAGTATAGTGTTTATTTTAATATTTATAAGGGGTATAAAAGTTTTTTATTTTTACAGTTATACTACTGTTAGAATTAGCTATTAGTATATGTAGGATATATATATACTAAAAAAGAGAGGTATTATAATAAGACGTGTAAGATATAATCTTATTAAAAGAAAAAAAAGAGGAGAAAGAAGACTATTAACTTACTATAATTAATATGTGTGAAATATAAAGGGTGATAAGAAAAGAAAAAAAGAAAGAGAGAAGAAAGAAGTATAGAGAGAGCCGAGGTATTTATAAGAAATAAGAGGGGACTTTTCTATTATTTATTAGTCTTCCTATTGTTTATTAACTTTCCTATTATTTATTAGCTTCTCTATTGTTTATTAAATTGTTTACACACTATTGTCTTTAAATTGTATTTTACTATTATTTTACTATTAGTTTTTACTATTATTTACCATTTATTACTATTTCTCTAATTAGGTAATTAATCCTAGCCATTTAACGTTTTTTATACTAGTAGTGTCGGGAAATCAGTATCACGTGTACGTATCACGTGTAGTGCCGTCATGTGACGGTACTCTGAGACTGAAGGGTTTTATAGTCTGTCTATGCGGACGATAGAATATCGTCTAGTTCTTAGCCTATACGATTAGAAAACATAATAAAATACACATAATAGAATACACATAGCATTAAGACTATATGGTTATTATAGAACAAGTGCACTAGAGTGTAACTAACATTAATCAATGATTAACTTCACTTAATCATAGACAATTAGGTACACTACTACCCTAGCAGCGAAAGTAGCAATCTATTACCTAGTAGTAACTTCACTACCTAGCTATTCTACGGACGCAAGCTAGCTATAATAGTAACTAAATAACCAGGTATTATACAGAGCTAATTTAATACCTAATTAACTAGTCTTTAATACGTCAAGACAACCTAGCTACAAGCAACCTAACAACCAAAGAACTAGACTCTAGAACCCACAGAATCAACCTAACAACTAAAGAACCAGACTCTGGAACCTATAGAATCAACCTAGTATTTAGTAGCACCTATTTCGTAGTAATAAAACCCTATGGATCACCTATTATCTGTGGACCTCTTAATTAAGCCTGTCTACTATCAATTTCAAAGCCTCTACTAGCTTTTCGTTACCTTGTTTCAGATCACGTTTTAAGTTCTAAATAGCCTCTCTTTTCTACGTAGCCTCCGGGCTATTAGTCCTTTCTATAAAACAACCTTCGAGCCTCCGGGCCACTAGTCCTTTCTATGAAACCACCTTCAAGCCTTTAGACTATTATTCCTTCCTACGAAATCAACTTCTAGACTTTCTTCTTTCTATAAAATCTCTCTCTATCTTGTTATATATACAATAGTATATTAGGATTAACTACTAGCGCCACATAAAATTCCTACAGGGTGGGATAGTAGATACGACAATAATAGACAAATCTACTTCGTTAATACCTATAGTAATAAAACCTAGCAGCTACGTCTAACCATGCCTACCTCCCTTGCCTCTCAAGATTAGATCAGGGCTATATAAAATACAATTCAGAGAGATATAGAAATAAGAGATAAATAACAAAAGGAAATACAAGAGCTATAGAAGATAGTTTAACAACTACAAGGAGAAACTATAGAACTACGGAATAGAGTTAAGTAGCTAGAGTAGTTATAGGAGCAGCCGGCTTCTTCTTCTCTACAACTAGAACCTTCTTCTTCTTTGTTAAAGCCACCTTAACAGCTAAGTTTATATAAACTACTACAGCTACGAACCTGTTAGAAATACTCTTCTTCTTTCCCTTCTAGCTAAGCACTATTTAACCACTTACTAGAATGTTAGCTATTCAAGTGTATAAAGTGTAGCTTAACATTTCTATTAAACACAGCACTCTACAAGTATATTCAAGGATACCGTCGACTAAAGGAAGATGTTATAGATTAATTTTTTACACTCTTTTAATGTTACTAAAAAAAAAAAAAAAAAAAAAAAAAAAAAATTTAAAATTTACCAGAGGACAGGATTAGGAGGATTTCATTCTACGGAGATTTTATTCTACGGAGATTTCATTCTACGGAGATTTCATTCTACGGAGGACTTTATTCTACGGAGATTTTATTCTATAGAGGATTTCATTCTACGGAGGATTTTATTCTACGGAGGATTTTATCCTATAAAGGATAGAAATTACCAAGGGAATATAGTCCCTACAATTGTTCTTGTTTAGTTCTTGTTTAATTTCTCGTTTTACTTCTTATTTATTCCTTATTTTATCTATTTTATCCTTTAATTATTTCTTGATTATTTTCTAATTTTTAATTTTATCTTATAACTTTCGTTGATTATTTTCTATAAAGAATACTATGAAAAAGACATTCGTTTCTATAGATTCTAGAGCGTTAGTTTTTCTATTTTATATAGGGGAAAAGAAAAAGTTACCAGTGTCGGTAAATTAGTATCACGTGTGGTACCGTCACATGACGGTGTACTAATGACTGAAGGGTTTTATAGTCTATCTGTATAGACGATAGAATATCGTCTAGTTCTTAGCCTATACAATTAGAAAACATAATAAAATACATATAACAGAATACACACAACATTAAGACTATATAGTTATTATAGAACAAGTACACTAGAGTGTAACTAACAATTATATATAAGACCTCGTTAAATTAACTATACTATCCGTCGTGATTATCCTAGAGAATATAGTATTTAACTAGTTTACTACTATTCTAGTAGAAGATATTAGTTATAACAAGGATTTAGAAATTATATTATATATATATATTAGATAGAGAAAGGTGGACATATATAATAGCCGGGCATAGAAAGTAGTAATTAAGGAAATATATCTCTAGGGGGCCACTAGATTTATGTTTATTATCGAAGATAAAGGCATAGAACGTAGATATATAAATATATAACTACTAGCTAATAATAGCTACAGTGCGCTAGAATCTAGTAACCAGGTTAACTCGCGCACCTTTTAATAATATTCAAGCTATATAAGTCTAGCCGCCTTAACTGGTAGAAGGATTACTAACGGTATATAGTGAGAGAAGTTCTAGTATACTTAGAGGATTAGGTGAAACAATAGGAGCATTGTTAAATAGGACGTATATTAACTCTAAGAGCTATGTAAAGAAGAAAACAGCTGTTTATAACATAAAATAACTAGTATAAAGTTTAAACTTATAAGCTAACTTTATAGGTGTTATATTTTAAATATAGGCTAGGATAACATAATCTAACCTTTACCTATAGACGTACTAGTTTAACCTAGCTAGCACCGAGACAAGTGTATATAGATAATAGAGATAATCACTTATAAAGGTATAAGTCTTGTTATATACTATTAATCTAATAGAAGTATACTTATTATTTTCCTATACTCTAAGTAAGACATATTTAAGAATTTAAATTAGGTAGAGTTAAGCACTTTAGAAGAAACTTAGACACTGAACTAACGGTAGATTAGATAGAAAACTAACCTGTAAGCGAGAATATAACGCTACTAATATATAGTCTAGCTAGAGTAGTATAGAAAGAATCATAGTGGGGGTATATAACTAGCGGGTGTTTAAACTATTATAGAACGTTACTAATATTACACTATAAATAGGACGTAAAAGAACAAGGTTATATATAATAACAAGTGTAGAGGACTAGAAAATCCGTTAAAGAAGGCTTAACAGTAAATAGACGGGGAGTTATCTAAATAAATTTATTATAGGGCTATGTAAAGCGGAGAGATAGATTGAATAAAGAGGGAGAAGGTTAGATAATTTTCTACGAGACACTTAAGCTACTATAAGGGGCGATAATTTTAGGCTACCGAGGTGTTAGATTTAACCCTTGGTTATAATAGCGACTAGAACATACATCGAAGATAATAGTAGAGATATAGAAGGAGTATATTACTAGACATATAGTAGCGGGGGACCTATAAGTCGACGATGTTACTATTAGGCTAAGTAAGTAGGTTACTTAAAAGGTACCGTCTTAGCTCTATAGACGAATAGTTAGCTAACGTTATAACAGCTACTCGACGATACTAGCAACTTCTAAAGTAAGTGTATATATAAAATCTAGAACCTTATAAATATATATTACCTAGGTGGGAAGTACTAATCGAACATAGAATTAGCTCGAGCTTTACAAGTCGACTATTACTTTATATATAAGGACTATACTAGGGTAGTATAGCCTTACCTATTTAGATGTCCTTAGTTAATGGTATGCTAGCCTAACTAGAAGAGATTTCTAGTGTAAATTATTGTATATAGTATATTATAAATCGCTTTTAAGACTAAAACATACGTTGGTAACCTCCTAACCACCAGGCATATGTTCTCCCCTTTATAAGGTGAAACTATTATATAGGTATATTGTCTTATAGATTATACACTCTCTAAATATATAGTAGACAGGACTAGGCACTTGAAGAAGCTAGAAGGCGTACAACTGTTAGGTAAGATCTACTTTAAAGACTATGTTAATACTGTCGTCTATATTAATTAAAGCTTGTAGAGAATTATAAAGTGTTAAGAAGTATATGGAAAGATTAGTGGGAGAAGTAGATAACTAATATCTATAAAAGACTCTGATATAAAGTGTTAATATAGCTAGGTTAGAACAAGGAGTAGGAAGAGACTAAAGGCTTAGTTTATAATCTATTTAATAACTTACTAGAGGACCTTAACACTATAGATAACAAGGAAGAGCTAACTATAGGGGGGAAACGTGTTAGTATAAGTAGTCGTATAAGTTATTAACTAATGTTAGCTAATATATAATACTAACAGAGGGTAGGTTAATTTAGATATAAAAAGACAACGTATTAATACTACTTCTAGGGATAGTTCTCAGTAGTCGTAGATTAATAATACTCCGGAGTAGTTAGACGTATATAGCTCTCTAGGTCACCGATAGACATTATACCTACTAAATTATAACAGGACGACAATAATATCTTAAGCGAGGAAGACGCCTAAGATGTTTTTAGACATGAAACTCCTATGTCTAACCCTGCCGCCCTGTCGGTCGCTTAGAGTAATAGAGAGAAGGTAGGATTCTAAGGTATATTATTAACAAGGACATTACTAAGTAGGTGGTTAATAGGAGTAAAATAGACGGAGAGATAGCTAGCTAGCACCAGCTATAGCTTAACCTAAGAGCCAAGGTAGGTAATCTACTAAGGGCGTCTATAAAAGCTTTAAGATATAGAGTAAGAGTGGGACACTACTTAAAGGCTTAATTTCTTTGGGTAGAATATTTATATAGATCTAAAAGGTGATAAAAGCGAAAGTAGACGAAATATAGTTTTACTAGGGCGGGGAGATAAAGGAGGCTCGACTAATATTATTTCTAGACGAGGTAAGAGGTTTTATTAAAGCTGGTCTACTAGGAGAGAAGATCTAGAAGCGGTTAATGGTGTGGTAGTTAATAGAAGATAATTTTCCTTAAGATAATAAATTAGGGTAGGCTATTAGGGTAGTATTATAGTATAGTGAATAGTAAGAGTACTATTAATTAGTGGTATATCTATATATAAATACTACGTAGTATATAACTATTAACTAATATATAGATGTTAGCTAACGTATAGATGTTAGCGATTAAATAGATGTTAGCGATCGAATAGATGTTAACGATTAAATAGACTAAATAAAGAACATGTTTAATTAGAACTATATAAGCGAGTATATCTAGTAGATTATAACTATAGTATTAAGTAAGCTATGTGAGTATAGTATAATATACATTCTAATCGGGTAGAAAAAAATACTCGACTCACGTGAACTTAGCGAAGTGTGTAAGAAGATATATAAACCGTGTAAACTACTCTAGATATAAGCGGTTTATATAATAGTGATTATATTTGTGTATTTAGTATAATATTCGCGTGATTTAAACGAAAATACACTTTTATAATTTTATAGATATAACTCTATTTTATTTAGAAATAAAAGAGACGGGGATTTATCTTCTCTATCTATTAGAAAGAACTTACCCTTAAGTTTAAAGTTAGTTAAATTATTATAATCACTTAGTTATAATTCTAACTAAGGTAAAGAATATAAGTCCTCTAAGTTCTTATATATAGTAGTTAAAATACTAATTGTTATAGATAAAGGTTTATTAGTTATAAGTCTATAATTACCTACTCTAGTATTTAGTTTTCTAAATTAAAGTTATATTCGTTAGATTCTAATTAGATAACTCTAGTATTATTCTTGTCTTAAAGTAACTAACTATTTCTAGCTTATAGAGTTTTAGTATTTATTTTAACAGTTATAATTTACCTAGTTCTTAGATCTATAAATAGTATAAGTACTAGCCTATCCTTAATAGTGCTTAGGAACTAAAATGTTACTCTAGCTTTATATCTAAATAAAAATCTAAGGATAACTTTAACGTCTAGAATGTTTATAATATAAAACTAAGTTCTAATAACTATATTACTAATTATAACACTAACGTTATCTATAAAGTTAAGGAATTTAGACTTGTTTCTAATGATAGCTTTTAGGGCTATTCTTAAATTTTAAGTAACTAGAATATTAAAACAAGTTATAACTTTATATATTATAATACTAACTTCTACTCTAGTATCTAGAGTAGCTCTTATATTAGCTAATTTTATCTATCTAGTTAATATAATAATAACTTTAGACGTATATAAGTAATAGTCTAAATAACTAGAGTAGTTCTCTATAAAAAGAAGATCTACTTCTAATACTCTTATAACGTCTATATTAACTAGCTCTTTTAGGCTTATATTGTCTATAATTTATAACTTCTCTTTAAAAGTGTCTATAATAGTTTTAGTGTCTTCTTTTATACTTAACTTATAAGGTCTAATTTAAATAATATCTAAAGTTAAGTCTTACTAAGATATATTCTCTTTTTTAATAGTTAGCACCCTAATAGTACTTTCTCTACTTCTACCCTACTTGTCTCTTTAACTACTTAGTCTTCTTAAACTAAATACTAGGTTAGTTAAAGACATTATTTCACCTAGTATAAATCTAGGTAATATTAAGGTCTACTCTAATAATTTATTTAGAGTCTCTTTATATATATAACCTATTTTTAGTAGAGTGTCTAAAACCTTACTTTCTCGCTTTAGTATCTTAGTAACTTTTTATAGCTTTTTAAGAGCTAATTCTTAGACGACTATTATCCTAGTATTATTCTCTTTACTATTAAGTATATTATAAGAGAAGTAGACTATCTTCTACTACTTTACTTTACTATATAGAGCTTACTCTTAGAGCTTATCTTAAAGAGTCTTTTTCTTGTTATATAGTGTCTTTCTAGAATTAGTCTTCTTTTACCTTATAGTAACTAGCTTAAGACTAGCTTCTCTAGTAATAATCCTCTAAACCTATATATAGCTCTCTTTAGATAAATTATTCTTATTAATTAAATTATCTAAACTAATATTATCTTTAACTACTTTAATAGTCTTAATAGAGCTTTCTTTTCTAGTCTAAGTTTAAAGTACTACTTTATAGTCTTCTTCTTTCTCTTTTAGTACCTTGTCTCTATATTCTTAAATTAGGCTAAACTTTATATTTATAGTATATATAATAATTTAATTTTATATTAGAGAATTAGTATAGAATTAAACTAGAACTCCTAGCTTCTTTAAATCTTATAGACTAATATAAACTAAATTATTATTATTAGATTTATAAATAACTCTCTTACTAATAAATATCTTATAGTTATAACACTAATTTATATACT
>JALRMK010000180.1:0-10220 GCA_026119845.1 Pezicula carpinea | reverse complement strand
TAGAGATCTTAGTATTATAGCTAGTATATCTTACTCTTACCTCCTATAACTTTACTACTAATTATAACATTATTCGTCTATTAACTATCGCCTAGTATATTATAAGAAACACTATAGATTAACTTAATTATACCCTTATAGTTCTTAAAGGATACTAGTCTATAGATATTCACTAGTTATAGATTATAGAAGAAGTAGTTAATTATCTCTTTACTACATTTCGTTTAGATAAACCACTAGACTAGTGTATATTCGGTCTCGTCTATAAATAGAGTATACTTCTAACCTCTATCTAGTAAACTACTTATAGACTTAGCTTTAGGATATAGTGTTTCCTTAATTACTACCCTAGCTAATCTATCTATAGTCTCTTAAAAGGTCTCTATCTATATTGACTATTCTAACAAGTGCTAAGTTAAGGTCCTACTAGCTCTATTATATATAGGTCTGTCTATCTCTATACTACTAGTATCCTCTATACGCTCTAGGCCTTAGAAGAAGTCTTATATATTAGTAACGCCCCTATTTATATCCTCTATAGATAAACTACTACTACCTCTAGGTGGTAGTAATGTAAACAAGGTTATAGAAGGAATAGTTTCGTCGAACTATTATATAACCTAACGTCGTTTTAAGAGGTATATCCTTTAACATACTAGCCTATATTAACTAAGTCTACTTAGATTCTTTATACACTTTCTATAACTACGGTAGAAATTTAGAGATAGTATATTATTTAATTTGTTAGTGTTCTAAACGACAAGTTTCTTATCTACTACTTAGTCTTTTTTAATGTAATAACGTATATAAGGTAATTAGATAATATATCTTAATCTAATATAAGTTAACGTTAGCTAATATCTAATAATGTTAGAAGTTAGAAAACTACTATTATTATTATATCTATAAATAACTTAGAAGTTAAGCTTTAATAGAAGTGATATTACTATAAATACTTTCTTTCTTAAGACTATAAAGATATTTAAGATAAATATAATATGTTATTATTCTGTCTTTATACTATACTAACAGGTTATATAGTATATAATAAAGCGTCGGTTAAATATTTAACAATACCTATCTATTCTATATTTATAAAACTTAACATTACTCCTATCTTAGTTATTTAAATTAACTATAACCGGGTCTATCGTAGTAAACTTGTCTCTTACTTATAGTAATGTTGTTTAAATAACTACCCCTAGGTATAACATGTTAACTAACATTAACAAATGTTAGCTAATTTTAGGTACGTATAGGTCTATCTACTTAATAGCCTTATACTTAAACTCTAGGTAGTTATAGTTAGGTAATAGTCTTTATTTAACGAAATAACACTTCTCCCTAGTATAACTTTTAGCGTTTCCTAACGACCGACTTTATAGTATAGATTACTCCTTATAGTTAAAATCCTCTTTCACATTTTAACTCCCTTTATATTAACTATAAAAGGATATAGTAATATATACACCCTCTAGTCTTTTATTCACATATTAGAGCACTTTAGATAACTAGACAATATTTACTAGTCTATTTTCAGGCTAGTCTATTGTGTAGTTATAAGGTGTGAAGTAAACAATCTTATCCTTAGATCTTTAGTTAGATATATCTTCTCCTAATAAGCTACTCTATCTTTCTCTTAACTATATTATATCTCCTTTAGCTTTTAAATACTATACTATTATAGATAAAGAACTTTATCTTTATAAGTTTACTTATATTATTTAAAATATCTTTATCTAACATTAACTCTCTATCTAGAGCGACCTACTAATAGACATTTACAACGTGTAGTATTCCTCTCTTATTAACCTTATACTCTTCTAGTTACTAGTACGTCCCGGCCTCTAGTACTTTTATAATAGCTAATATTAATCTTATAAGATATACTACTATTATAATAGTGTAATAGTACACCTAGTTAGCTCTAATCTAGTACGATTAAAACCTACCTATAATAGTAGAGAACCTAAATATAGTTAATGTTAAGTAAGGCCTCTAAATTATAGACAAGGAGTATAATATAACGTTGTACTACACTGTGGAGTGTAAACTTAGGACTTAAAACTTAGACCCTAGTATAACGTTAGATATTAAACTTAACAGCTTAGAGAATAGAGCACTTAGTAAGTAGGCTCGCGATACTGTTTATAATATACTACACGCTTAATTTAGATGGGAAACTATTAATAGAAGATAGATTAACAATATATTATAGGTAGTAATAAAGTATTAGTTTAATTATATAAAATATACTCTTAGTCCTTAAAACCCATAGACTCTATAACGTTCTCTACCACTTTAATCACCTTAACCCTTAATATACTCTAATATAGTATTCTTATACTAGCGAAATATAATACCTCTAGCTTTAATTTTAGCCCTAACTTCACTGTTTAGTGTCTAGATTATAGTTAATATAGAGAGTAGCGAGCTATAAATAGACATCTTGTCTACCTATCTTAAACCTAAGTCTATTAGGAAACCACCCTTAGATCTACTTCTAAACGATTTAAACTAGCAGGGTTTATAATATAAACTCGATAGTGATATTAAGATTAACTATAGCCTAGCTTGTTATTCTCTTATATACCTTAATTCAAGTTCTACCGAGGTGAGAATTATAAACTAGAGAAAGTTCTAAATAGTATTATACGACTTAACATATAACTAACACTTAGCGGTTCTTAATTTAAACGTTAAACCTAGATCCACTGTTCTAGATAACTAGTATTTATCTAACTTTAGACCGCCTATAGTATAACCGTAGCCGGAATCCGAGGCTAATATTCTAGGTAGTAGTAGAAGTGTAAAGAAGGGACAATAAACTAACCCTAATGCTAATATTCTAAGTAGTAGTGATAATAGGTTAGAGGTAGATAACCTACTATCTAATAGTAATACTCTAACTATTAAAACAGAGGGGTAAGAGGAGGAATAAACCGTTTCTAATACTATAGACTTAGACTTATCTAACGAGGATAAACATGTTGTTAACCCTACTACACAACTATATTAGTATCAGCTAAAGTTAACGATACCACCGCTAGTAGAGTCTAATAATAAAGCGTAGGAGCTACAGCCTAAGTGACTAAGGTTATTTACTGTTTCTAAGAAAGTAGATACTATAGGACTAATTATTAACGGTAAAGAGCTTGTTTAATATAACGTAGGTAATAATAATAATATAGAACTAGATGTTAATAAATATAAGTTAAGTAAGGAAGAGGAACGTGAAAAGTATATATATACTTTATATTTATATACTCTAATAGTTAGCTAGTACTAGACTAACATCTTTATTAGACTTAAGTAGGTCTTATATAACTCACGACTTAAATAGCTTACTCCTAAGGCCTAGTATAATATCTATAAACTATTTCTAGTCGACAGAGACCTTGTATAGACTAAGTTAACCGACACGATTCTACTATAAGGATTAAAGTATAACATAGGCCTTATACTATACTAAGTGAATAGTATCTTATTTATACTAATATAAAGACTTCTAGAGTATAGCTAACTACGTGGTAGTTTCCTAGCTAATAACCCTGGTCTTAGGAAGACCCTATAGATAGTTATACTAGTACTTATTACTAGGTAGCTATAGCTTATCTAGGATAATATAAAGAAATATTAAAATAACACTGATCCTCTTCTTACTAGCCGACACTTACTACTTAGCACACTAGATACACCTGAAGTACTAGACGTTAAATGTCTAAGTTAATTAGACTTTAATGTTCTTTATATATACGTCGAGAGAGGGATCTTCTACTACTTAATTTCCACTCTAAGTCGAGGACCGACGTTAATTATTCTACTAGCTAGTACCCTTAGCGTTTAAGATAATAAATTTAAAAAGTTTATAAATCTAGCTAACACTACTTTAGACATTAAATAGTTTATCTACCATAGTAACATAGCTAAGAAGCTTCTAATAGACTGAAAAAGACAGGTTTAATATAACCTAGAGTGTAAGAGTATATTAAACAAGTTAGAAAGATTTATATTTATTATATCTAGTTAATCTCTTCACACCTAATTACTTAAACCATTTATATATCAACGTAATAAATTATAGCCTAGATATAAGAAATAGACACGAGTTATTAAATATAAAGGTTTATTATAGAGCTTACTTGTTTATAACAAGCTATAAAAGGATTTTAGACTAGTAATAACACTATCTAAGTACTTCTCTAATAGACATTATAACTATAATACTCTAGTAAGATAGACATTGTCTAGAACGTCGTTTAAGAGGACCCTAGAGGAATTACTTAGTTATATTATAGTACTTAAGAAGACCTCTTAGATAGACCCGCTTTATATTCTATATAATTATAGCGGGTTACACCCGATATTCTATGCTTGGCGCTACCACGCCTGCGCACGTGACTTCGCGTGTAGTTAGATAATGTTAGATAACATAGACTACATCGTACGAAGATAAAAGTCTTCCTTTCTTTTTAGAACCTTCTTTCTTCTTTAGTTAATTCTTCTTGTAATATAAACAAGCTATTATACTACATACTTTGTATTCACCCCGTGACATTAGAATTAACTCTTCTTACTCGACTCTCTTCGATTAGATTAAGTTGTATAAATCTTAACAGACGCCTTAGATTTATATACGGTATTTCTAGCTGTCGTATAAACCTACGACGACGTAAGACTAAGCTATATACAGTAGACTTAGCTGTACTACGACGACAATAGACGCCTTAGACCTACACACGGTATCTCTAGCTATCATATAAACCTACGACGGTATAAGACTGAGCTATATACGGTAGACTTAGCTGTAATATTACGAAGATAGCGGAAGTAGTAATAGAATAGCTTTAAGTAGCCCTTGAAGTGTAAGCTAGGCAATTAGCAGACCTAGCTGCCTAATAAACCTATAGTGTGGTAGCTCTAGCTAAGAGGATTGTACGGATAGAAGAACAAGGAGCACCTATACCAGCGGATACCCCCTAGGTAGAACAGACCCTGTCTTCTCAAGACTATGTACGAAAACCGAAGCCTTCACTACTAAATGTTAAGGAATTCGACGGCATAGATTTAGTGTTATACACGTAATTTAGGGGGTTACTTGAGGTAAAGCTACGGATCGACGGAAGGTTAATTAGAGGCATAGAAGAACAGGTCTAGTGTAGGTTTAGACGACTCACAGATATAGTAGTAAGACAAATCTACCCCTGGATAGCATTTACCTAGTAGACAAATTAGATGACTATATAGAAGTTATTTAAGTAAATAGACACTACATTCCTAGACCCTCGTACGAAGGCTAAAGCGATCACAAAGCTTAACAAGATAAAGTAGGGCTTAACACTATTTCTTAAGTACTTAACCAAGTTTAATCGCTTGTTACTAGAAGCACAGGGCTAGGGTTAGGATAATGAAATCAAGAAGAGCTTTCTCAAGGCTACCCTGTCTACTAAGCTTATAACTAGTTTAGTCGGCACCGAGGAGAAGGACTTATACAAAGAATTCTACGACTAACTATAGAGAATCTTAGACTAACAAGAAGAAGTCTAAGAGAGGACAGCATGGCGTATAAACAACCGAGCGCGAGAATTATCCCCTTGTATAACGCCTACACCTATAGCACCAGAGTAGATAGACTGGGAACGTACGACAACGTAAGTCGCTACTTCTTGTATAAAGGAACCAAGATAGGTAGACCCAAGGGAAATTAAACGTCGTAGGCAAGAGGGCCTATGTTTACAATGTAACAGGAGTAGACACATGGTCCGAGACTGTTGTACAAAGCTGTAGGTCTAAGACTAGTAGAAGAAGAAGGAAAGCTACGCTGCCCCTACGTAGAAAAGAAAGAAGAGAGTAGTTAAAGTAACTACTAATACTAAAGTGTCGTCCGAGTCTAAGGACTTAGGAAAAGAATAGCTTCTAGTAAAAGACGCCGCTAGAAGTGTACGAAGGTCTTAAGAGAAGTAGTAGAGGCTTGGATAAAGTTTAAAAAGTCAATGAATAGGGAGCCCTTCCTTGTATTAACACTAGTAAATAAAGAATGTTTTACTATAACACTTGTTAATACAGGATGCCTTCTATATAAACTAATTAATAACTCCTTTACTACTAAGTACAACCTTTAGCGTATACCTATCTCTCTAGTAGATCTTACTAGATTCAATGATTCTAATGATTAGATTATAGATGTAGCTGTTATGTCTATAGATATTAATAGCTACACTAAAGAACGGTGCTTTTTATACATTGTGTTAAAACTATCTTCGTACAACATAATCCTTAGGATGTTATAGATCAAGATATAAGACGTATAGATCAATGTAGCGTAGTCTAAATGTTAGATTATATCTATAGGAACGATTATATAAAACTAGGTAAAGACACTCGATCAATCGTACGATGTTATTACTGTGTCTACTATCTCTTTCAATGTACTAGCACAAGGGAAACAACACAAGAATGTTAAAGTCTTTACTACAAGTCTTGTAGACATTAACAAAGCCCTCGCATAGAAGACAAGGACTAATCCTTGTACAAAGCTACCTACGTATTACCATGAATTCCTGGTCAACTTTAATCGTATAAAGGTAGATCTACTACCACCACTCCGCGGCCCTAGTATTAACCACTTAATTAAACTCGAAAAGATAGACGGTAAGACACTATAACCCCCTTGGGGTCCTCTCTATAAGATGTCACGCGATAAACTCCTTGTACTATAGAAGACTCTCACGGAGTATTTAGACAAAGGTTTTATATAGGTAAGTAATTCACTAGCTACTACACTAGTCCTCTTTGTATAAAAGCTAGGAGGAGGATTACGTTTCTATGTAGACTACCGAGGTCTAAATAAGTTAACAAGAAAAGACCGCTACCTATTACCTCTAATTTATAAGACTTTACAGAGTATTAGTAAAGTAAAATAGTTTATAAAGCTTGATATAATTACTATATTTAACAAGATATAGATTATAAAAGGCGATGAATAGAAGACTGTATTTTATACAAGATATAGTCTATTTAAATATCTGGTTACCCCCTTTAGACTAGCGAACACACTAAGTACATTTTAACGGTATATTAATTAGGCTCTACGAGACTACCTTAATGATTTCTACTCTATATACGTGGACGACATCTTAGTCTATATAGATAGTTCTTTAATAGAACACTAAGAGTACGTATAAAAGGTCCTACGACGGATACACGAAGCTAGACTATAGATAGACATTAATAAGTGTGAATTCAAGGTGAAATCAACTAAGTACCTTGGATTTATCATCGATACAGGTAAAGGCGTACGAATGGACCCTGACAAGGTGAAGGTAATTCTAGACTAGGAAGCCCTGAAGACAGCTATAGCTGTATAAAGCTTCTTAGGATTCGCGAACTTCTACCGGACGTTTATCAAGAACTACTTAGATTGTATAAAACCCCTGACGTAGCTTACACACAAGGATACTAAGTTCTAATAGACAAACAAATGCCAAGCTGCCTTCGAGAAGCTAAAGGAAATGTTTACCTCTGCTCTAATACTTACTCTGTATAATTATAACAAGGAAATAGTACTTGAAACAGATTCTTCTAGCTGGTGTATTAGAGGAGTACTTATATAGTACAACGACAATAGACTTCTACGGCCCTGTGCATTCTTCTCGAAAAAGAATAATCCTGCTAAGTGTAACTATAAAATCTATGATAAAGAGATACTCACGATTATATAATGCCTTGAAGAGTAGGACACTAAACTACAGAGTGTTAAGTATTTCGAGATTTATATAGACTATAAGAACTTACAGTATTTTATAACTGTTTAGAAGCTCACTAAACGGTAAATATATTGGTCCTTAATACTCTCTTAGTATAATTTCACGATTGTATACGTCCCTAGGAAAGACAATAAACGTGTAGATACCCTCTCTCGGCGAGAACAAGATATACTAAAGGG
This sequence comes from Pezicula carpinea, assembly GCA_026119845.1. NCBI lineage: Eukaryota > Fungi > Ascomycota > Leotiomycetes > Helotiales > Dermateaceae > Pezicula > Pezicula carpinea. The sequence continues at coordinate 2,275 of JALRMK010000180.1, read as the reverse complement.
GAGAGACACTTGTATTAACTATTATACAATATAACTCCTTAAGCTAGAAACGCTAGTCAACCTACTAGAGGCTCTCACTCAAGCTACACTAGTTTATATAAGATAATAAAGTAACCAGCGACGCCAAGACAACAAGGTACAATTAGCCGGGGGTAACCAAGATGACTCTAACAACTCTAACGACGTATAAAGTAACGATGATCGAGATAATAAACCTTCCTCTAATAATAATAACCAAGATAATATATAGAATAACAACCCCTCTCCACTCAAGGAACTCTAGAATAAAGCTATACAAAGTGATGATTTATATAAACGAGTAACAGAAGCTATACGACAAGGACGACGGACTTTTCCCTCTAACTTAAGGCTAAAGGTCTCTATTAGAGAATGCTCCCTCTTAGAACAAGGACAACTAATGTTTAGAGGACGACTCTAGGTTCCTAACAAGGAAGAACTTTATACGAAGATAATCTAGGAAACATATGACTCTAAGGTATATAGACACCTAGGACGAGATAATACGTCCTAGATTCTTAGACGACAGTACTTCTAGCTAAGGATATCCTAGGATGTAAGACGGTTTATATAGAACTATGACTCCTGCGGGAGAAACTCTGCTTGGCGCGACCGACGACAAGGATTCCTTAAGCCTCTACTAGTCCTAGACTAGATATAGCAAGAAATATCAATTGACTTCATTGTCGACTTACTAGAAAGTAACGGTTATACGAACCTAGTTGTAATAACTAATAGGCTAAGTAAAGGAACAATATTCAACAGACTTCTAGACATTAAAGTACTAACAGTAGTAAAGTGGTTCGTATAGAACTACTACCGCTATCACTACCTCCCACGAGCGGTTATGTCTAACCGCGGACGGTAATTCGTGGGTAAGCTATAGACGAGAGTATACTAACTTCTTAGGATTGTATAAAGACTATCGACAGCTTTCTATCTAGAAACAGATGGCTCTATAGAAAGGATAAACTAAACGTTAGAAACCTACCTTTGTACGTTTATAGACTATGCTCAAGACGATTAGTACGACTGCCTACCTTCTACGGAGATAGCTATTAACAATAGAGATACTACCTCTACAGGAGTTAGTCTATTCTTCCTATAGTATAGCTACTATATTCAACCTCTTAATATCTCCCACACTATGACCGAGGCCAGTATACATGCCTCTCTGATTGTCTAAGCTAATGTAATCGTACGGAAGTTAAAGGATACTCGTGAATAGGCGTAGTCAGTAATAGCCACTGCCTAGTAGGTCATAGAGGAAGTTATAAACCGACGGCGGTAACAGGCCCCAAGCTTCAAAGTTAGCGATAAGGTTTAGCTCAACTTAAAGAATATTTATACAGACTACCCCACGAAGAAGCTCGATGTGAAACATGCTAAGTTTACTGTTATAGAAGTAATAGGATCCTATAGCTACTAGCTTAATACGCCTCCTAGAGTACACAATGTTTTCCATAGCTAATTACTTCGCCTAGCTTCGTACGACCCGCTCCTAAGCTAAGTCTAAGATAACTCTTAACTATAGCCTTAGCTAGTTAGTGAAGAACAGGATAAAGAGTATAAAATCGAGGAGATTCGAGACGAAAAGCTTGTATAACGTAAGAAATAGTTCCTGGTTAAATAGGTAGGGTACGTACAAGCAACATAGGAGTTAGAGGACGCCTTAGGAGAGATAATTACTCTAGACCGCTAGGAAGAGGGAGCTATAGAACAGAGACCAGTCGATCAAGGACCTTGTACGAGGAGGAGGAGAGGAGGGGGGTAATGTAGCGGGTTACACCCGATATTCTATGCTTGGCGCTACCACGCCTGCGCACGTGACTTCGCGTGTGGTTAGATAATGTTAGATAACACAGACTACATTGTATAAAGATAAAAGTCTTCCTTTCTTTTTAGAACCTCCTTTCTTCTTTAGTTAATTCTTCTTATAATATAAACGAGCTATTACACTATATACTTTGTATTCGCCCCGTGACAATAATTGTCGTACTAAGACAATTAAAGAAGTAGGAAGTCGGTTTAAGAAACTAGCCGAGAATCTAGAAAATACAACCTCCGCTAAGTTCTATATAGTTACCTAGAGACTAAACAAGATTCTATAGCCTATAATAATTTAAAGACAAGAGACATCTAAGTTCTTTAGAAACTATATACTTAAACTCCTACTATATAATATAAGGCGGATATAATATCTACTAAGACCTAGCTAGGTAGATAAAATTATAACTCTTTTAGAGGAATTAAAGTT
>JALRMK010000017.1:734042-782947 GCA_026119845.1 Pezicula carpinea | reverse complement strand
AGACTACTCTAGTGATTAAGTCTTATTCTTATGTTTTCTACCTAGAATAATATAACTTTAGAGTACTACCTAGACCTAGTCTAGTAAGTATATTATAACACCCTTTAAGAGTTAATATAAGATATCCACCATTATAGCCTACTATATATTAACATATAGATACCTCTAAGTAAAATTTATAATATTATAGACCTAATTGTTGTTATACCTTATAATCCTCGTAGTTTACTAGCGCTTAATAGCTTGTTAAGTATAGAGGTATATCTAGCTTAGCTATACTTTTATAAGATACTCTCTCTAATTTAGAGGAACAGTATATATACTATAATACTATCTACTTTTAATACTAGTGATTAGTACTTACTTCTTATAATCTATATATATCCTAGTAATAATAGGATAATATATTCTAATATAACTATCTATATAAGTGATAGAAAAGCCCTTACTACTAAGCTCCTTAATTACTAGCTTATATATTAGTCTAACCTCTCTATAGAATGTATTATTATATATATATATAAGAATTTTACTTATTAATATATAGTAGATATATACTTTTATATCTTCCTCTGTCTCCTTAGTTATAGGTAGCTAGTCTAAGAGTACTAATCTAGGAACCGTCTACTTTTACCGGGTTTAACTATTAAGGTTCCTAATTGTTAAATATACTAGCTAGTATACTATATCTCTATAATAATATGTTAATTATATCTTATCCGTTAATATTAATAACGGCACTACTATAGCCCTATCCGGTAGTTTAGATTAAGTATTCTACCACTAGTTCCTAGTCTATAACTTATTATATACTCGGATATTTATATTATTATTATATAGTCGTTCTAGTGTGTATATAAGGTTACTTAAGAATGGTTGGTGTCTAAGTAAGAACTAAATAGCCTTTTAGAGATCTTAGTATTATAGTTAGTATATCTTACTCTTACCTCCTATAACTTTACTACTAATTATAACATTATTTATCTACTAACTATCGCCTAGTATACTATAAGGAACACTATAGATTAACTTAATTATACCCTTATTATAGCGGGTTACACCCGATATTCTATGCTTGGCGCTACCACGCCTGCGCACGTGACTTCGCGTGTGGTTAGATAATACAGACTATATTATATAAAGATAAAAGTTTTCCTTTCTCTTTAGAACTTCCTTTCTTCTTTAATTAATTCTTCTTATAATATAAACAAGCTATTATACTATATACTTTATATTCGCCCTGTGACATTAGAATTAACTCTTCTTACTCGACTCTCTTTAATTAGATTAAGTTATATAAATCCTAATAGACGCCTTAGATTTATATACGGTATTTCTAGCTGTTATATAAACCTACGACGACGTAAGACTAAGCTATATACGGTAGACTTAGCTACACTACGACGACAATAGACGCCTTAGACCTACACACGGTATCTCTAGCTATTATACGAACCTACGACGATAATAGACGCCTTAGACCTACATATAGTATCTCTAGCTATTATATAAACCTACGACGGTATAAGACTAAGCTATATATAGTAGACTTAGCTATACTACGACGACGATAGACGCCTTAGACCTACACATAGTATCTCTAGCTATTGTATAAACCTACGACGGTATAAGACTAAGCTATATATAGTAGACTTAGCTGTAATACTACCTATAAAGATAGCGGAAGTAGCACTAGAATAGCTTCGAGCAGCTCCCGAAGTATAAGCTAGGCAATTAGCAGACCTAGCTGCCTAATAAACTCATAGTATACAAGTCCTCGCCGATAGGATTATATAGATAGAAGAATAGAAAACACCTATACCTATGGATACTCTCTAAGTAGAATAGACCCCGCCTTCCTAAGACTATATATAAAAACTAAAGTCTTTACTACTAAATGTTAAGGAATTTAATAGTATAGATTTAATGTTATATATATAATTTAGAGGGTTACTTAAGGTAAAGCTATAGATTAACGGAAGGTTAATTAGAGGTATAGAAGAATAGGTCTAGTATAGGTTTAGACGACTTATAGATATAGTAGTAAGACGAATCTACCCTTGGATAACATTTACCTAGTAGACAAATTAGATAACTATATAGAAGTTATTTAAGTAAATAGACACTACATTCCTAGACCCTTATATAAAGGCTAAAGTGATTATAAAGCTTAACAAGATAAAGTAGGGCTTAACACTATTTCTTAAGTACTTAACTAAGTTTAATCGCTTATTACTAGAAGTATAGGGCTAGGGTTAGGATAATAAGATCAAGAAGAGCTTTCTTAAAGCTACTCTGTCTACTAAACTTATAACTAGTTTAGTTAGCACCGAGGAGAAGGACTTATATAAAGAATTCTATGTATAACTATAGAGAATCTTAGACTAACAGGAAGAAGTCTAAGAGAGAATAGTATAGTATATAAGTAACTAAGCGCGAGAATTATCCCCTTATATAACGTCTACACCTGTAGTACCAGAGTAGATAGACTAGGAACGTATAATAATATAAGTCGCTACTTCTTATACGAAGGAACCAAGATAGGTAGACCTAAGGGAGATTAAACGACGTAGGTAAGAAGGCCTATGTCTATGATATAGTAGGAATAGACATATAGTCTAAGACTGTCGTATAAAGCTATAGGTCTAAGACTAGTAGAAGAAGAAGGAAACCTACGCTGCCCCTACGTAGAAGAGGAGGAAGAGAGTAGTCGAAGTAGTTACTAACGCTAAAGTGTCGTCTAAGTCTAAGGACTCAGGAAAAGAATAGCTTCTAGTAGAAGACGCTACTAGAAGTGTATAGAGGTCTTAAGAGAAGTAGTAGAGGCTTGGATAAAGTTCGAGAAGTTAATAAATAGAGAGTCTTTCCTTATATTAACACTAGTTAATAAAGAATGTTTTACTATAACACTTGTTAATATAGGATGCCTCCTATATAGACTAATTAATAACTTCTTTACTACTAAGTATAACCTTTAGTATATACCTATCTCTCTAGTAAATCTTACTAGGTTTAATAATTCTAATGATTAGATTATAGATGTAGCTATTATGTCTATAGATATTAATAGCTATACTAAAGAACGGTGCTTTTTATATATTATACTAAAACTATCTTTATACAACATAATCCTTAGGATGTTATAGATCAAGATATAAGATGTATAGATTAATGTAGCGTAGTCTAAATGTTAGATTATATCTATAGAAACGATTGTATAAAACTAGGTAAAGACATTTAATCGATTATATAATGTTATTACTATGTCTACTGTCTCTTTTAATGTACTAGCGTAAGGGAAACGACATAAGAATGTTAAAGTCTTTACTACAAGCCTTGTAGACATTAACAAAGCCCTCGCGTAGAAGACAAGGACCGATCCTTATATAAAGCTACCTATGTATTACCATGAATTCCTAGTCAACTTTAATCGTATAAAGGTAGATCTACTACCACCACTCCGCGGCCCTGGTATTGACCACTTAATTAAACTTGAAAAGATAGACAGCAAGACATTACAACCCTCTTAGAGTCCTCTCTACAAGATGTCACGCGATAAACTCCTTGTACTACGGAAGACTCTCACGGAGTATTTAGACAAAGGTTTTATATAGGTAAGTAATTTACTAGCTACTACACTAGTCCTCTTTATACGAAAGCTAGGAGGAGGATTACGTTTCTATGTAGACTACCAAGGTCTAAATAAGTTAACAAGAAAAGACCGCTACCTATTACCTCTAATTTACAAGACCTTACAGAGTATTAGTAAAGCGAAATAGTTTACCAAGCTTAATATAATTACTACATTTAACAAGATATAGATTGCGAAAGGCGATAAATAGAAGACTACGTTTTATACAAGATATAGTCTATTTAAATATCTGGTTACCCCCTTTAGACTAGCGAACACACTAAGTATATTTTAACGGTATATTAATTAGGCTCTACGAGACTACCTTGATGATTTCTACTCTATATACATAGACGACATCTTAGTCTATACAGATAGTTCTTTAATAGAACACTAAGAGTACGTACGAAAGGTCCTACGACGGATGTACAAAGCTAGACTATAGATAGACATCAATAAGTGTGAATTCGAGGTGAAATCGACTAAGTACCTTGGATTTATCATCGATGTAGGCAAAGGCGTACAAATAGACCCTGACAAGGTGAAGGTAATTCTAGACTAGGAAGCCCTGAAGACAGCTACAGCTGTATAAAGCTTCCTAGGATTCGTGAACTTCTACCGGACGTTTATTAAGAACTACTTAGATTGTATAAAACCCCTAACATAGCTTATATACAAGGATACTAAGTTCTAATAGATAAACGAATGCCAAGCTGCCTTCGAGAAGCTAAAGGAAATGTTTACCTCTGCCCTAATACTTACTCTATATAATTATAACAAGGAAACAGTACTTAAAACAGATTCTTCTAGCTAGTGTATCGGAGGAGTACTTATATAGTACGACGACAATAGACTTCTACGGCCCTGTGTATTCTTCTTGAAAAAGAATAATCCTACTAAGTGTAACTATGAAATCTATGATAAGGAGATACTCGTGATTATATGATGCCTTAAAGAGTAGGACACTAAACTACGGAGTGTTAAGTATTTTAAGATTTATACGGACTATAAGAACTTATAGTATTTTATAACTGTTTAGAAGCTCACTAAACGGTAAATACGTTGGTCCTTAATACTCTCTCGGTATAATTTCACGATTGTATATATCCCTAGGAAAGACAACGAACGTATAGACGCCCTCTCTCGGCGAGAACAAGATATACTAAAGGGGAGGGACACTCAGATTAACTATCGTACAATGTAACTCCTTAAGCTAGAAACGCTAGTCAACCTACTAGAGGCTCTCACTTAAGCTACACCAGTTTGTATAAGACAATAAAGTAACTAGCGACGCTAAGACAACGAGGTATAATTAGCTAGGGACAACTAAACTAACTCTAACAACTCTAATAACGTATAAAGCAACGATAATAGAGATGACGAACCTTCCTCTAATAATGACGACTAAGATAATGTATAGAATAACAACCTCTCTCTACTCGAGGAACTCTAGAATAAAGCTATACAAAGTGATAATTTATACGAACAAGTAATAGAAGCTATATAACAAGGACGACGGACTTTCCCCTCTAACTTAAGACTAAAGGTCTCTATTAGAGAATGCTCCCTCTTAGAACAAGGATAACTAATGTTTAGAGGACGACTCTAGGTTCCTAACAAGGAAGAACTTTGTACGAAGATAATCTAGGAAATACATGACTCTAAGGTATATAGACACCTAGGACGAGATAATACGTCCTAGATTCTTGGACGACAGTACTTCTAGCCAAGGATATCCTAGGATGTAAGACGGTTTGTATAGAACTATAACTCTTGCGGGAGAAACTCTGCTTGGCGCGATCGACGACAAGGATTCCTTAAGCCTCTACTAGTCCTAGACTAGATATGGTAAGAAATATTAATTGACTTTATTGTCGACTTGCTAGAAAGTAACAGTTGTATAAACCTGGTTGTAATAATAGATAGGCTAAGTAAAGGAGTAATATTCGACGGACTTCTAGACATTAAAGTACTAACAGTGGCAAAGTGGTTTATATAGAACTACTACCGCTATCACTACCTCCTACGAGCGGTTGTGTCTGACCGCGGACGGTAATTCGTGGGTAAGCTATAGACGAGAATATACTAACTTCTCGGGATTATACAAAGACTATCGACGGCTTTCTATCTAGAAACAGATGGCTCTACGGAAAGGATAAACTAGACGTTGGAAACCTACCTTTATACGTTTATAGACTATACTTAAGACGATTGGTACGACTACCTACCTTCTACAGAGATAGCTATTAACAATAGAGATACTACCTCTACAGGAGTTAGCCTATTCTTCCTACAGTATAGCTACTATATTTAACCTCTTGACATCTCCCACACTATGACCGAGGCTAGTATATATGCCTCTCTGATTGTCTAAGCTAATGTAATTATACGGAAGTTAAAGGATGCTTATAAATAGGCGTAGTTAACAATAGTCACTACCTAGTAGGTCATGGAGGAAGTTATAAACCAACGGCGGCAGCAGGCCCCAAGCTTTAAAGTTGGCGATAAGGTTTGGCTCAACTTAAAGAATATTTATATAGACCGCCCCACGAAGAAGCTCGATGTAAAACATGCTAAGTTTATTGTTATAGAAGTAATAGGATTCTATAGCTACCAGCTAAATATACCTCCTAGGGTACACAATGTTTTCCACAGCTAATTACTTCGCCTAGCTTCGTACGACCTACTCCCAAGCTAAGTCTAAGATAACTCTTAACCATAGCCTTAGCTAGTTAGTGAAGAACAGGATAAAGAGTATGAAATCGAGGAGATTCAAGACGAAAAGCTTATACGACGTAAGAAATAGTTCCTAGTTAAATGGGTAGGGTACGCATAAGTAACATAGGAGCTAGAGGACGCCTTAGGAGAGATAATTACTCTAGACCGCTAGGAAGAGAGAGCTATAGAACGGAGACCAGTTAATCGAGGGCCTTGTACGAGGAGGAGGAGAGAAGGGGGGTAATATGACGGGTTACACCTAATATTCTATGCTTGGCGCTACCACGCCTGTGTACGTGACTTCGCGTGTGGTTAGATAATACAGACTATATTGTATAAAGATAAAAGTCTTCCTTTCTCTTTAGAACTTCCTTTCTTCTTTAGTTAATTCTTCTTATAATATAAACGAGCTATTACACTGTATACCTTGTATTCACCCCGTGACAATAATAATTAACTATAAAGGAGTATATTATATAGTATTATATTTGTTTTAAGTTCATTAAAATAATAGTTACTACTTTATAATCTCGTTCTATATTTATAGCTTAACTTCTAAGAATATACCTATAGAACCTCTAGTAAGTAAAGGTCTTATTACTTACAATGTAGACTTCTAACATGGTAAGGTTTAAACCGATAGTATATACTACTATAAAGTTCTTAATACTCTAAGATAATAGTATCTTTAAAAGAACAATCTAAATCATGTTAGTGTGTAACGATAAAGGTATAATTAACTAACACTAGTTGACTTTTTAACGTGTATATTTAAATAGTCTGTGACAATGTTTATAAAAACCTTTTACCACCATACTTATTGTCTTTAGTTGAACAAGAATAGCTATATGATTCTAGTTAGCCTGTTTACCTTACTAAACCGCGTTTAACTACTTTAAATAGCCTCTTTAAGCACATTTTATAATAGTTAACAGTTCCTTAATACATATAATTTCCCTATATGTTACTACTCTATATCTAACCATTTAACATCTTCTATATATAATATAGGTGTATATAAACTATTTTTAGGACGATTAAAAGACGTTATAGTCGCTATTCTATAAATATTAAGTAGATAGGATAGAGTAGAGTTGGTCTCGAATTTATCGAGAAAAGGGGCTCGCTCACAACAAAAGTCACAGGTTACAACTTAACAATGATTGGTAGTGGAAGGATGGCGACAAAGAAAACGAGAACCAAACTTCCGGTAGATTCATGCGAAGTTATAAAAACTTATACAACTTTGGTCTCTTCTTCCTTCCCCCACTTAAACTTGCTTCCATAATGATCATCCCTCAGCCGAGACTGCCCTTTAACACCATACATGTTCTCTCTCAGCGTTCCTCCAGGCACAGCATAATCCTCCCACATCATCCCTCTTTTCTGTAACTCGGGGACAAGAAGCTCTACCACATCCTCAAAGCTGCCCGGGTTGCTAGTGTAGGAGATATTGAAACCATCCACGTCGGCCACATCTATCCATTCCTGCATCGCATCAGCAATCATCGCCGGTGTCCCCACGGGCGCAGGATGTAAGCCGCCCAAAGCCATGCATTCTCCCAGGCGGCGTGGGGTCCATGGTTCTCCGTTATCGCCCGCCCCAGCGTTGAAGTCACGAATCAGCGATTGCACAGTATTGTCGCCTGGTTTACCAGTGAGTTTGAAGACTTCGTCAAGGGGATATTTAGACATGTCGATGCCAGTAAAGCCGGAAAATTGTGACAATGCGCCCTCGATGTCAGCATTTCCCATAGCCCTGTCATATTTTGCCTGTGCTTCTTCAAGCGTTCGTCCGAGAATAGGGTTCATGGAGGCGAAAATCTTGATGGAGTTGGGGTCGCGACCAGCTGCTGCTGCTTCGGCTCGGATAGACTTAACGGCATCGGTTGTCTGCTTTGGCACCAGTCCTCCGATGAAAATTGCTTCGGCATGTTTGGCTGCGAAGCCTTGACCTGCCTTGGATGATCCAGCTTGGAAGATAAGAGGCGTTCGTTGCGGTGATGGATGAGTCTGATGAATGCCAGACATCTTGAGATACTTGCCTGTACGATGTGAGTGTAAGAAAAAAAAAAAAGTCCTTCCGAGTTCAAACCCACCTTCGTGCTCGATATGTTTAGTTTTCGCGGGGTCATACGCAATACGCTTTTCAGCATCCCACACTTGTGCATCATCCGCCCAGCAGCTCTCCCACAGCCTAATTGGTTAGCTTGTGAGTTGTTACGTTGGTGTGTTGTACGTACTTGTAGCATAAATCCATGTATTCGTGAGCAACGGCATACCGCTCATCATGGGGGACGACATCATCTTGACCCAGTGCATGTGCTGCACTCTTTGACCAACTAGTAACAACATTCCATGCTATTCTTCCCTCACTCAAGTGGTCCATTCCGCTGTAAGTTCTGGCCAGAACGTATGGGTTAAGGTAGCTGGTGCTTCCCGTAATGCCAAAGGAGACTGATTTTGTGACAGATGCCATGGCTGGAACAAGAATCATGGGATCATATTGTGCAACCTGGATGGCGTGTTGGTATTCAGCAATAAGTTCTGAATGGCAAGTACTTACCATAGTTCCTGATTTGAAAATCGCATTGGCGTTGCCCCCATAGATTGAATGCTGTCCATAGGCATCTGCAAAGAAGACGGCAAGGATCTTGCCCTTCTCGGCTAGTTTTGCAACATTCAGCCAATATGGCAGTCTATCCTTGCTTCTGGAGTTGTCATCGGGATCCCTAGGGCTTGATGAGTCTCGTGATAGATGGCATTCGACAAAGGATTGCTTACCTCCACTGACCAGGACTCAGATGGTTGCCAGTACATGCTGTCTCAAAGAAACAAAGATTAATCTGCTTCTTGGCAGTTTGTGTAGACATGGTCAGTAGTCAGGTTCCGGTATTCAGATACTTTGAGTAAGTTTGTGAAAGGTTCAGAGGAAGGAGAAGAAGGTCCCACGAAATCAAGATATAGATACCTAATGAATCGCAGCACTACTAACAGCTACCGGCATCAGTCTTCAGAAGCTTGTGCATAAATAAGAAGCACGCGGCATCCAGAGCGTGTGCATACACATGATAATTCGGGATTTGGATCTCAACCCGGGAATGCTCTCCCCCACTTAACATTTATCTGCTCGTTCTGATCGGAAGGGAAGACACGATACGGGCCTAGCTCGCTTGTGCTTGTCGGAATTGCTCAATAGCCGATGCTCAGGTCGAAAGTAAGGGGTGCCAAGGCGGAAAAGATTCTGCTCCGAAAGTGAGGATCCTTATGTATCGCTGCAGCACGACGACATACAATACAGCTACACCTCTTCTCCGTCTTGAGCACTTGGGACCTTACCTAAGCTACCTACTAGGTGTCTGTCGCGGAGGAACGGACATGATAAGACAAGCTTGCGATAGTGATAGCCATATTGACAGACTACTGACGGTGACATATATCAAGATCTATCTGGACCTGCTTTTTCTCGTCGTTCCCGTTAGTCTTCCAGTCATCGCAAGTCTCAATTCCCCGACTCCGCCCACTCCTTCGCCTCACTCATTGCCTCGTTCTTCCTTGTCGTAGGCGCTTTGAAGTCTTCGAGTGCCATCACAGCCGTCGAGATGGGGGCGTCAACTTTGGAAGACGTGCCCGATAAAGCATTGGACGATGCGGCGGCCGAGAAGGATACATCTCTTCATACAGCGACTGAACATGTGTTCGTGGACCACAAGGCCGAGAAAGCCTTACTTCGGAAGCTGGATGTGCATATGATTCCCATCATCATGCTTCTCTACCTCTTCAGTTTCTTAGATCGAGGCACGTTTGATATCGCATACGCCGTGATCAAGAGGCCCAAGCTGACTAGATGTGGCCGTAGTCAACATTGGCAATGCCAAGCTGTATGGGCTTGAAGAAGACTTGGGACTCACGGGCAACCAGTACCAAGTCTGCGTGTCCATTCTCTTCGTAACATATTGTGTAAGCGGCCATCTCTCACCTCCAAGGAAAAAGCATTGCTGAAGCCAAGCGCTAGCTCTTCGAAGTCCCGTCAAATTTGATCATCAAGAAATTCAAGCCTGATAGATATATTGCCTTCATCGTCACATCCTGGGGAGTCGTTGCCACTCTCACGGGCCTTGTCCAGGGCTATGGTGGACTCATCGCCGTTCGTCTCGTATTAGGCGTCCTCGAAGCTGGCCTCTTCCCTGGCCTGCTCACCTACCTCACCATGTTTTATAGTCGCAACCAGCTCGCGATTCGTGTCGGGTATCTTTTCATCGCGTCAGCTATTGCTGGAGCGCTCGGCGGAATCATTGCTTACGGAATCGGCTTCACGGAAGGAGTGGCTGGCATGCGAGCATGGCGATGGCTCATGATCATTGAAGGTCAAAGTTCCAACGACCGTACATGAGTTCTTTCGCTGACGTATCCAGGCATTCCATCTGTCGTAATCGGTGTTGCTGTCTTTTTCACTCTTCCAACGAAACCCTCCAGCGCGCGTTTTCTAACCCAGGCTGAAAAGGACCTTATGCTCATCATCCGCCAGCGTGAAGTCGGACAGACTGAATCCGCGCAAAAGTTCCACTGGTCAGACGTCAAAGAAGGTGCTTCCGACTGGCAAGTTTGGCTCTTCAGCTTTTCAGGCTTCACCAATGATATCATGTTCTATGGCTTCAGCACCTTCCTGCCTACCATTATCAAGGGCATTGGCACCTGGACATCACCGCAGGCGAATGCTCTCACTGTGCCGGTCTACGCTGTTGGTACGGGAACGTATCTCGTGGTTGCAAGACTCAGCGATCGCCAGGCCCAACGCGGCATCTATAGTGCCTGTTTTGGTTTCATCTCGATCATCGGCTACTGTATGCTCATTGCCAACCACAATGCCGCACTCAGCTACACGGGCTGCTATGTTGTTGCCATCGGACTCTATGTCTCGGTCGGGCTGCCACTTGCCTGGCTACCGGGGAACAAACCTCGCTATGGAAAGCGTGCCTTTGCCACGGGCTTACAACTCACCGTCGGAAATACGGCAGGTATCGTAATGCCGTTCTTATACTCAACCGCATCGGCACCGAAGTACTACGCCGGGTATGGCGTTTCGATTGCCTCAGTGGCGGTTTCCGTGAGCATCTTCGCATTCATGACGGTCTATTACAAGCGAGTAAATGCCAGGAGAGCACAGGGAAAAGAGGACTGGAAGATAGAAGGAAAGTCAGAAGCGGAAATTCAGGAGATGGGCGACAAGTCTCCGCGTTATGTGTACAATATCTAGATTACTCTGCGAGAAGTATTTGTCTCAGTTGTTTCATACCCTTCATTCAGAAACTGTACGGACCTTAGATACTTGATCATATGGGTTGGACAGAAGGTAGATGCAAGTTTCAATTATGTATAGATGTCAGTCCCCGTATAAATGAGATGTGCAACATGTATTTGCAATACGAGTAGTATTGGTCTGGTCCTGGGGATATGCAGCATGTCGTACTGGCTGGTGCTTCGTATTCGGAGTGGATTAGTCATCCTGCGGGTAAGTCTCATATCTCCATCTCCATAGATACATTTGCACAGCTCAGCTCGTATCTCCCTCTCCCAGCCTACTACTTACTCACTCTCCAGGCCTCTTATTCCCAAGCCCAGACGGCCCCTCAGTCACACATGCAGTGCCTTGTCCAGCGAGTTGCACGCCAAAAGCCATTCATCCTTCGCCTTCGCGGACCTTCCACCAATCGATCCTTCACCATGGGTCCCATTGCGTACTCAGATTCCAAAGCAGCCAGCGAATCGACCTCTTCAGCCCCTGTCCACAAACTGCTCGCATTACCAGAGGCAGCACACAACGCCAGTACCAAGCTTGACATGAGCAATGGTGACACAACAATAAAACTTGACCACCTCGGGCCAATGGTGGTTAATGTGGATGGATCGTTAAGTCGAATATCGAACTGGGAGGGCATGGCTGATATCGAGAAGAAGAATACCTTGAGGATTATTGGCAAGCGAAATCAGGCGCGGTTAGAGGTGCTCAGGGCAAAGGAGCCGGAGGAGAAGGGTGGGAGTTGAGCGCTTCCGCAGATTGCCCTCGTTCAATTAGTCTCAAAGATACCCACAGGCATTTATTGCGATCCTCCTATACCTGAAATAAATCCTTAGAAGCGATACATACGCCGAGGCTGGAGAAGAGCCGGAAACAGAATGGTTGTTAGTGAAGGAAGAGGGTACAAAGGTATCAGCTTTCTTGGGAAGAAGATATGCACGATTTATGTGTATCTGGCAGGACGAAGTGCAGAGAAACGATGTTATTGAAAGTTCATGATTGGTTTTTTCTGAACTTAAATCTGATAAGTCAAATCCTCGGGCTTTCCCTTGACCTCACCACTTGTCAACATCTTCTCTAGTATCTCTAAATCCGCCAAAGCCTGCTCAGGACTCTGCCTCGGATCTGCTTTTCCCGCAACCAAAGACTCTGCCCATGCCCTCACCTCCTGCTTAACGCCACTACCCTCGTCAGGAAACTCTTTGGTGGTAGTATTGCCATCCTTCTCCAGCCCTTGCGTGACAGTAACCGTACTTCGCCGGACCGTGACACTGCCCTTCTCGCATGCTACCACGTATTCGCTCCCTGAGAGCGTGGTACCGAAAGACGCAGCGAATGTGCCCGATGAACCGTTTGAGGTCTGCCATATCGAATTCACAGTGTCTACGGGAGCGAGGTATTCTTGAAGTAATGTCGTATAGGCTGATACCGAGGAAGGCTTTGCAGAATCTCCAAGGAGCAGGCGCGTACCAGCAACATAGTGGACGCCACCATCTAGAAGAAAGCCTCCTTGATACTCGGGCTTCTTGCGCCACGGTGTCGCTTGATATCTCAATCAGCCATGCTTAGAAGATTGTTCTGGGTGCTTACCTAAGTACTTGTCGTCAGTCGGTACTCTGCTAAAGCTCTTGACCCTAAATCCTAGCACTCTTCCAAGTTTCCTCGCTTCTTGGCTGGCAAATTCAAAGCTCTCCAAGTAGCGAAAATTCTCCGCAACAGCCCAAGTTGCGCCTCCTTTCACCTTGTCTCCCTTGTAGTACTCGATGAGTTTCTCTGCTCGCTTGAGATCACCTGCAATTGGCTTCTCGGAAAGCACATGTTTTCCTGCTGTGAGAGCTGCTTCGATGTATTCAGGCTGACTGAGGATAGGCAAAGCCAGAATTACGGCGTGAATATCAGGTCGCAAGAGGAGATCGTGATATGTGTTTCCAGCACCCGAATCGTCCGAGTACAGGTCAACGCTGCCCGCGATCTCTGCTAATGCTTGTGCTGATTTCAGAGAGCGGGAATAGACTGCTTTGAGGGTGAGATTGGGGCTTGCTTTCACTGCGGGGCTGATGGCAGGGTCACATTAGCTGGAGTCTTTCGCCATAGCACAGGTCGAAACGTACAGATGTTCCCTCTGGACAAATATGCCACTCCCAATGATTGCGACTCCGATAGACATTTTATGTTTTGATACCTTACAGTGTGGGTTGTAGATTAGGTACTCCTCTTTTAACGTTTGGGGTGGAAGGACCTGACCGGACCAGCACCATGGCTGACTAAATACATTTCTCAGAAGTGGCGTGTCGCACACAACAGCAACCTGTACTTTCGTACAATGTAGTTAGCCGATGGCTGCTAATCATGTTCTTTTTCTCTTGATCATCATTATACAGAGGGAAAGTCACCGCTGAGCCACAAGCGAGGTAGATGCTTCGTGTTGGTTGTAACTTAAAACAGGTACAAAGTTTGGGCGATTCCAGAGGTGGTCAGATTAAAGTTGAAGGATGAATGAGCCAATATGTACTGTACAGTATTGTATGCACAACACCCTCGCTACCAACGACCAGGTTGTGTCAAGTAGCTGTCAGAGTAACAAGACTCAATCTCTTCTTTGAGTGTACAAAAGCTTCGGAAACAATTTCTGCGGTTAAGACAATGTCATTAAGAATCTGCGTCTACTGGTTTCCAGGAATTGGTTTGTTGGTATTATCATGAAGACAACTTGAGTATTTACCTTCTAGAGCTGCGAGTCTACAAGACTACAATACCTATGCGACTCTCTAGCTATATATAACATTTAATTCTAGTTTTAAATCACCTATCAAAATTAGGTCTTCGAATTATATCTTGAATCTCTTACCTTATAAGGCAAGGCTATACTTATTTACTTCTTCTAGAATTACCTCCTCAGATCAAGTCAACTATAAGAGCTTCAGTCGTGGTGTTAATATTGCCTGTTCGAGACTAGCGCATAGTGCTCGCTGAGCTGCCTCGTCGCTCGTCGCTTCAGCCTTACCTGACCTTACTCGTAATTTTTCGACACCAGCTCAGGAAATACAACTCAGCCTCTTCTACCCCCGCGACAAAAGCAACGACCATGGCCGCTCGACGAGATTTCCTCAATCAACCGGCGCCCGAGAACTACGTTGCAGGTCTTGGACGTGGAGCAACTGGCTTCACCACTCGTTCCGATCTTGGTCCTGCGCGCGAAGGCCCCAGTGAAGATCAGATCAAGGAAGCTCTCGCAAAGCGCGCTGCACAGCTCGGCACTGCTGCCACAGCATATGGCGTACCCGAGAAGAAGGATGACGACGAAGATGACGAGCGCTTCCAGGATCCTGAGAATGAGGTGGGACTCTTTGCTGGTGGCGCATATGACAAGGACGATGATGAAGCAGACAGAATATATCAAGAGGTTGACGAGAAGATGGACAGGAGGCGAAAGATAAGAAGGTTGGTCTTCCCCATTCCCCGTCCCCCGTTTTCCCCGTCAACGCAATTGGTTTATCAGATGTCATGCGAATAGATGAACAGATTACCGACGTTTCTGCCTACAGGGAAGCACGCGAGAAAGCCGAAAGAGAAGAGTACGAGCGCAACAATCCGAAGATCCAACAGCAATTTGCAGACCTCAAACGAGCTCTGGGGACGGTCAGCGACGAAGATTGGGCGAATCTACCGGAGGTGGGTGATTTGACAGGAAAGAATCGGAGGAGCAAGCAGGCCCTGAGGCAAAGGTTCTATGCAGTCCCGGACAGCGTCATTGCCGGCGCACGAGAATCTACAGAGTTGGGTACAACAGTTGCCGACGGTGGAGATACTGCCGATGGAACAATGACGAACTTTGCCGATATTGGAGCTGCGAGAGACAAAGTCTTACAGGTCAAGTTGGATCAGGCGTCAACGGGAAGTGGCATGGATTCAGTGGCTGGCAGTGCGACAAATATCGATCCGAAGGGGTATCTCACCAGTCTTGCGAAATCCCAAATCAATGAAGGGGAGGCACAAGTTGGTGATATCAAACGAGTACGAGGTATGTATACGGCGAAAATGCATATCATTCCCATATCGTTCTAGCAATACTGACTTTGCTTTGTTGATAGTGCTCCTGGAATCTACCGTGAAATCAAATCCAAAGCACGCTCCTGGGTGGATTGCAGCAGCACGGTTGGAGGAACTTGCTGGGAAGGTGGTAGCAGCCAGGAATGTGATTGCTCGTGGTTGTGAATTTTGTCCCAAGAGTGAGGATGCCTGGCTTGAGAATATCCGCCTCAACGACAACCACAATGCGAAGATCATCGCGGCGAATGCGATCAAGGCAAACAATCGCTCGGTTGTACTTTGGGTCGAGGCAATGAAGCTAGAATCCGACCCGAGAGCGAAGAAAAGAGTATTACGAAAAGCACTTGATCATATTCCTCAATCTGTAATGTTGTGGAAGGAATCTGTGAACCTGGAGGAAGATCCAGCTGATGCGCGGATGCTCCTTGCAAAAGCCACAGAGATCATTCCGCTGTCTGTCGAACTCTGGCTGGCCCTTGCACGTCTCGAAACCTCGGAGAATGCACAAAAGGTTCTGAACAAAGCACGAAAGGCAATCCCAACATCACACGAGATCTGGATCGCAGCGGCAAGGCTTCAGGAGCAGATGGGTAATGCTAACAAGGTCAATGTCATGAAGCGAGCTGTCCAAGCTCTGGCGAAGGAGTCTGCCATGTTGAAGCGCGAAGAGTGGATCACTGAAGCTGAGAAGTGCGAAGATGAGGGAGCAATTCTGACTTGCGGCAATATCATTCGTGAGACTCTGGGATGGAGCTTGGATGAAGATGATGATCGAAAGGACATCTGGATGGAAGACGCAAAAGCAAGCATTGGACGTGGCAAATACGAAACAGCTCGTGCTATGTACGCTTATGCGCTTCGTATCTTTGTCAATAGCAGAAAACTCTGGCTTGCAGCGGCCGACCTTGAGAAGAATCATGGCAGCAAGGAGGCACTGTGGCAACTTTTGGAGAAAGCAGTGGAAGCTTGCCCACAAAGCGAAGTGTTGTGGATGATGTTGGCGAAGGAGAAGTGGCAGGCTGGTGAGATTGACAATGCAAGACGTGTCTTGGGTAAAGCTTTTAATCAAAACCCAAACAACGAGGATATTTGGCTGGCTGCAGTCAAGCTCGAGGCGGAGAATCAGCAACCAGAGCAGGCAAGAGAACTCCTAAAGACTGCCCGACAAGAAGCACCTACCGATCGTGTGTGGATGAAGAGTGTTGCCTTTGAACGGCAACTGGGCAACATGGATGCTGCTCTAGACCTGGTAAATCAAGCTTTACAGTTGTTCCCAAGTGCCGCCAAGCTGTGGATGATGAAGGGCCAGATTTACGAGAGCGAGGGCAAAATGCCACAAGCTCGAGAGGCTTACAGCACTGGGACAAAGGCATGCCCGCGATCCGTTCCTCTCTGGCTTCTCTTCTCTCGTCTCGAAGAAAAGGTTGGTATGATTGTGAAAGCACGCAGTGTATTAGATCGTGCACGTCTGGCCGTTCCCAAATCACCTGAGCTATGGACGGAGTCAGTACGCATTGAGCGAAGGGCAAACAATATGAGCCAGGCCAAGAACTTGATGGCGAAAGCTCTCCAGGAAATTCCCAGTAGCGGACTGCTTTACACAGAGTCTATCTGGCATCTTGAGCCACGTACCCAGCGGAAGCCGAGAAGTTTAGAGGCAATCAAGAAAGTGGACAGTGATCCTATCCTGTTTGTGACGGTGGCAAGAATTTTTTGGGGGGAGCGAAAGCTGGAGAAGGCTCAGAATTGGTTTGAAAAGGCAATTGTTCTCGACAGCGATCTTGGAGATGCATGGGCCTGGTACTATAAATTCTTGCTACAGCACGGCACAGAAGTAAGTCATCACACGATTGGCGTTCGATTTGATCCTAACATTCTTACGTAGGAAAAACGAGCAGACGTAATTGCAAAGTGCATCCTCAACGAGCCGCGACACGGAGAATTTTGGCAGGGCGTTGCAAAGGATCCTAAAAATGCAGGAAAGGGTATTGACGACATCCTGAAGATTGTGGTAACAAAAGTAGAGTGATAGGCGAATGTTATTTGTAAAATAGAACAGGGCGTCGGTTGAACGCCCAGTCGCGCAATTGCAGACAAAGAGGCACGGGCTATCTGGAGTTTACTGTACTCAAATTTGATCATGTCCTTCCACTGTGGTCAGGTTTAGCTTTCTTTGTTCTCTTTAGGCATGCGACTCTGTCTCTTTATGCCCCAAGGTCGGACGTCTTAAGCGTTGCTGGATCGGAGATTCTTTACCAGGGTCTTAGACAACAAAGGAACAAGGGCTTAGTTTGATGAAAACACCTCGAGAACAAACACCATCTCAGTCTTCCACTATATACACATTGGTTCACCGGCCAAATCATTTAACTGGGATGGATACATGGGACACCTTGGCTCAGCATTTAGCCTTTTTAGCAATCGGATGAAGGTGTAAGGGTCTTTGGCAGGTGTGATAATTGTGCGGAGTAGGACGAAGTAATAGCTTAACTAACTTTTCCTATAGGTAGAGAATCCTATCGTTTGGAAATTGCTTAAATTATGCCTCTGCGCTTGTTCGCGTATTTTAACAACTGCTATACTTGGCTATGGTAGGAGATTCTAGCCTAATTAGCTATCTTACACGACTAACACTCTCAAGGTTTAATATGTTTCTTGATAGCTCTTATAAACATATTTCTCCATCCCGCAGGCATCGCATAACCGTTGATAACTTCGACAGCTATGCTCTTACTAGCTTCTATGTATTAGGGCGCAAGGAACTATACTCTAGAATAATTTAAAATCCCTGCGTGAATGCATGACTTTCGGATTATACAGTGGTTACGCGCATACTAAGACAGGATTGCTATCTGCAAACGGCTCTTACGACCCAATAACGGGCATATTTGGCTCTCCGTTGAGATACGTCAGCCATTGTTACTCGGGGGGTCTCTAAAGTTGGCTCTAGATGGTTTGTACCTTGTCATTCCGGAGCCCACACTCTACATTCATATCCTTTCACATGGAGCCTCTACTTCGTAGATTGCTATTAATACTTTTAGCCGCTTCCTAACGAGCTCGCTTCAGTGGCGACTACACTCATCCCCATATTGGATGTATCACGCGCCTCGCTCACAGCTGGCCAGAAGAGCCATTCAGACCTTTGGGCCTCCTGTCGAGTACTCCACGTCCAAAGCCAATACACAAAGAAACCTTCGAAGCGACTATGATGGCAGAAACCCTACAACAGGAAATAGGATCCCAGCGAGATCTCCGGGATGTCGACAGCGAAGTATTAGAACAATATTCAATAATGTTGGTGCCACCGCCAAACCACTATTTCCCACCTATCTCAAGCGAGCAATGCTGGTATCTCATTATTGATTGTGCTCGGAGTGCGAGTATAGCCAACCCTGGTTGACGCTTCACGCTTGGAACGAAGGGTGTTGTGAGGTTTGTGGGGGGAAATGAGGGCCAAGAAGTGTTCTTTGCACCATTGATACCGATAAAGAGCTTTTCCGAGGAAGGCAATGCAGAACATGCTTCGGTGGGTTAGACTGGGAAAGAGGGTGAGATGTGATATAATTGAGCCAGGACTCGTCAACTTCATTATGCTCTTATGAACTAAACTCATGTTGTATACTCTGATCGAATCACAAACTTCAATGTATCTATTTTTGCTCAAGCATAGCTCAAAGCAAATATGCCCTACTCCATCGACTATTCCCCTTACTTTCTTGTAAAGAGTCTCAGTAGGGAATGGTTCAACTTGAAAAGTCTGACTACCGTAGCTGAGTACCAACAATTTTCTCGAGTCAATAAACAGAGTCATTTAAAAGCCATCTTGACTTCATAGTATAGTGCTGCAAAGGCATATTTAGTGGTAAAAACGAACAAATGACTTTAAATGAAATAGGTTGTGAAAGGCTATCGCTTAGAATCTCGAGCATCTGATTTCTAGTTGCATAGCTACTTTACTTTATTACAAGACATCTTGTCGGTACATTTAAGAACTTCGAGCTAAAGGACGTCGTGTAATAAGAGCAGGGTAGAGTGTTAATCTTCTACCGACGTATCAATACCTTAAACTGTAGCTTTACAGAATATACCTAGGTATAGTACCTGCCCAACACATTAAGATTTGAACATCCCAGCCAACAAAAGCTATCATCTACAACTCGAATTCAAAACTCGAGATTTCTAAGTGAAGTTTCTCGAATAGACTTGGGGGCCAGACCTCTGAGGCTTGCGCCAGTAGGTTCAAGCCGGGGCCTTTGTAACCAAAGCAGAGGCGAGGACGTGAACGACGGAGAAAAATTCCACTTCAGTCCGAACATTACAATGATAATAACTTGGTCGGATAAAGTGCAGAGATAGAAGACGTCTCAACATCAATGCTCTCTGCGTCTACCTAGTTGCCCAAGCTTTTTAACAATCAGCAACGGCAATTTTACGAACCGGTATTTTTACAGCCAAGGTAAGGCTTTCTTCAATCAAGCACTTAGTGCAGACCTAACCTGGTGAATCGATGGACTCCCCCCCCTGCAACTGGCAGCCCATGTAATAGTTGTCAGAGACTAGTAAGAAGAAACAAGATCTTAGTCGCAGTCAAAGTTGTGGTTTTCAGAACGAAACGTCTATCTTGAGTTCCGTGAAGATTCTGTTTCAACTCCTCGCACCGTAATTACCACCCAAATCAGTATTGTATCTCATGGAACTCCTGATACCAGGATTTCCAACTCCCGGCCCATCTTCAGGTTCAAGCAATGCAATCCCAATCGTGGCGCCGACAACATAGTGAACATTAGATAGAGTGGCAAAATTATTAGTTTTTATTTCGGGTTTCAGTTCGTACATAAACACATCATCAATGATCTATGTACTATGCCACCGAGGACTTGTACATAATCTACAAAAAAGAAATCCATCAAGCATGAAAACTCGTCATCCAAAAGCAAACAGGTATAGTGGGTAGTGGCTGGTATGAATCTACCATGCCAGGGGTATCCAAACCAAACAATACAGCGTCGAATCATCGTCAAAGTTTCTAAATGCGGCCCCAGATAAGAAAGGGGAGAAAAAAGAACACCTCCGGCCGTGACATGCATACTCAGAACATCCATCGTTATATTACTCGTACGTGTGCCGTATCCGTTCACTCTAGTCGTTTCATTTTACTGGTCGGCCCGTCATTCTTGGATAGGTTCGCCGGTTGCAGTCTCGTCTTTCTTGGCGAATGCTGTTGCTGCCCATCCCATCCAGCTTGCTCTCTTGTTTGCGCCGTCGTCGCTGAGCTTTCGGGCGTCGGGGTTATCCTGGACAAGTCTGAGAGGGCGTGGTCCTTTGCCTCCCGCGAAGGTGGTCTGTTTCTCGGCTCGTGGTGGGCTGTTGCCAGTAGGAGGTGTCGTAACACCACTGTCACCACTCGTGCTGCTCGTCTCACTCTTCATGCCTGGAAAGTTGCCAGACGTCCCATTCTGTCCCGCACTTGGGACCCGCGCAGCAGCATTGGGGTTACCGGCCAGAGGTGGCGGTGTAAAGAATGAGTGACTGTGGCGAGGGGTCTGGGGACCTTGGAGAGGGGGAGAGTTTTGTGGTGGTTGACCGCGGTACATTTGATTCACGACTGAAGCCGCACCGCCAGTATACTGTTCGCTCATGGGACGGCCGGTTCGGAAGCTGTTGGAACGGCCCAGGCCGAAGGGAATGCTGGGCGCGGTGTCTGGATCTGTGAGGGCAGAGTGGCTTTGGGGCAGAACGGATTGAGGTCTTGGTTTTTTACCACCACCCATGGCGACAGACTTGGCGCGTTGGAGGATCGAAGCACCACTTGCTTGTTCTTTAGGAGGTGCTGGGAGGTCTTTGTCAATATTTGCTCCGCTGGTAGGTCGCGGCTTGGGTTTGAAATCCGAGGATTGGTCAAGGATGGCTTCAAAGTCTTGATGTTCAAGCAGTCTCTCGATGATCTTGTTGATGTAGAGGGTGAGCGCCTTGTTCGAATCCTTGGCCGACTTGAGCTCGGCTTCCAGGCGGCGGTAGTTATCACTTTCTCCTTCCGCGGCATCATTGAGCTCATCCGCCAGACTTGTTGCGACTGGTGGTGTCCGACCTTCAAGTGCGCTCAGCGCATCTTCATTTGTGGCGGTGCTGTGGAAACCAAAGTGATCCTTGGCGAAATCTTCCAGGTTGAGGGTCTTCTCGGAAAGTAGGAGTTGAAAGCTCTCGTTGTCTTCCATCAATCTCGCATTGTTCATTCGGGCTTCCAACAACAATCTTTCCACCTCGTGTAATCTTCCACCGCCCATGTTTTCAGATTCTACAAGCTTGATCTGGGCCTCGGCCAACTCCAATCGGAGGGATTCGATCAATCTGTCTTTCTGCAGAACCAATTTCGAGTTACTCCGGGAATCACTTCGACTGAGGGCAGACGGAGGTGCAAATTGGTTTTCCAGGCTTGGCGAGGCGTTGTTGGCTGTTTTCGTATTAGCATGAGAGGCAGCAAGGACCCGGTGTGGTATGCAACTTACAGTGTCTCGAGAGCCTATGTTCTTCCTCGACGTTATTTCTCTGGTTCAGACTGTCCTTCAGGCGTTGAATAATGGTCTGCATCTCCTCTTCCCGATTCGTCATCTCCTCCCTCTCCTTGGTCATGGAGCTCCTCTCGGCCTCGTAGATAGACTCCATCTCCCGCTTCTGTCGTAGAGCATCCCTCTTCTCGTTCTCCAAGGTCTCAATGCGCTCATCGCTCTCATGTAGCTTCTCCTCCAGCTTGCCCTGCTCCTGAATAGCCTCGTCGAGTCGTGATTCCAGCACCTGGTTTTGCTTTTGGAACTGTTCGGACACGGTCTCGGCCTGGCGCAATCGTTCCTTGAGATCGTCCAAGAGAGCAATAGTCTCTGCCCTAGCGTCATCGTCCGTGTCTGCGGCGGTAGTCGACGTAGTGAGATTGGAGCCGGGCCTCTGCGAAGCTGCCGCGCGAGCAGACACTGGAGTGCCGCCCCTGATTGAGCGCGTCCGAGCGACGCCGTTTGCAGTTGTCGACGACGGAGTTGGCGATCGCGTTGGCCCCCGACCGGTCGGGGAATGTGACACTGGTGACGGGTCGAGCGAAGGACGACGACCGGGTGTTGAGCTCACAGGCGGCGGTTTCTTCGCAGCCGCAGACATGATTGATGGCTGGTTGGGTACTGGTGCTTCTGGTAGCGAGGAGGAGGAGGATGGATGAGGGGGTGGGGAGGAGGAGGTGTTGTGGTTGTAATGTTGTTTATGGTTGCGGTCGGAATGTTGATGTGTTGTCAATGCTTTCTAGGCAAAAGTTGACGAACGATTCGCGTGAGGGCGCCAGGGCTTGGAATTGCCGATGGTGGTGTTAAGAGAGAGCGTGGTGGTGCTATTATTATGTCTGCTGGAAACCCTCTGCGCCTCAAGTCAGCTCTGTCGCAATTGCTGGGCTGATTGGCGGTGGGGAGTTGGCACTGGGATGAACGGAATGCACAAGAAATCAAGAAATGGTCGACGGGCTGTACGTACAGGACGTGAGGTGGTGGTGCTTCGTGCTGCTTCGTACGGTGGTCCCGGGCAGGACGTGAACAGGCACGTTTGAGAATCGGCCCCAGGTATGGAGGAGGAGGACAATGAAAAGGGAACACGGGCACAAGGGCACAAGGGAAGACAGGGCGCTGCAGGTACGAAGGTACATGGCCGCGTCAAGAGATGCGGGCCTGTTTGATGGAGATTGATATTGATATTGCTCTTAATGCTATGGGGACTGCTTCTTCTGATTGCCGCGTCGAGATTGACGTGATGTTGATTTATATGGATGGCTTCATACCGCACCTCCAGCATTGCAGCGGCACCAAATGCAGGGAATCTCCGGCTTTCATGCAGATTGAAACAACTTTAACCCACGAATGCCCAGGATGGCGCGCGCAAGATCTGCCTCTGTCCGCTTCAGGTTCGTAGCAAGCGTCGGTGATGAAGCACACAGGGCTGCATCATCCCATCTTGGGGCCGACGGGACATTGTGGTTTGGGTGATGTTCAAGCTTTGGCAAGACCGTGAAGTGCTCCAGCAAAAGATTGGGATCGCGATGGGATGGACGTCGCATGAACATGAGGACATGAGAAGCCGCCGTTGCAGGGTGTAGATGGAGGTCGCTTAGGAGGACATGACCGGTATTACAGTTGCAGTACCGGACCAGAGGACGCCAGCAGCCTCAGGCACCGAGGCGCGAACGCGCCACCACTCCAAGCCTGCACCAGCTGGAAGAACTAAGCGCCGTTCCGCCCCGCGCACAGTCTTGGCATCCACAATCACCGGCGCAAAATAATATTCCATTGGCAAAATCTCCCATCAACTCACTGCACGAAACCTCTGCAACCCAACCCAACACCATCACCCACACCTTTGTCCAAAGACCAGACCACACGTCTACGAGGACATTCAACAGACACAATGGCCCCAAAGAAGAACAAGACCGCCGATTCCATCAACTCGCGCCTGGCGGTATGGCTCTTCTCGACGTCTGCATCCGCTGGATACTCGTACTGACTCTCGATAGCTTGTGATGAAGTCTGGTAAGGTAACTCTGGGATACAAGAGCACCTTGAAGACACTCCGCTCTGGGTAAGTCCCGCCTTGCTCCAGTCTGGCATGACAGATGAGATATGCTGTCTCTCCCTTCCCTCCCTCCACCACGTTTCATTGCCAGATGCTAACAATCGCAAAGCAAGGCCAAGCTCGTCATTATCAGTGGAAACACCCCTCCTCTCCGCAAGTCCGAACTCGAGTACATAGCAATGTTGTCCAAGACCAACGTCCACCACTTCTCCGGAAACAACGTACGTACATGATATATCTTCTTTGTTTTTTTTTTTTTTCTGGGGAGCAGCGCTGCTGTTCCCCAACCCAACGACCAGACTTGTCAGAGTCTGCGAGGGTCTGTCCAACGACAAAGCTTTCCATAGCTTTTGAGGGCAACCTGAACCCAGCGAAAAATAGTCACGCAATGTCTCATTGCGTGACTTTTGGAGGGTCATTTTACTTACACCTTTTCACAGATCGAGCTTGGAACGGCCTGTGGAAAACTATTTCGGTGTTCGACTATGGCCGTGCTGGACGCAGGCGACTCTGATATATTGTCTGGCCAGGTAGCATAAAGGCTTCTCGCTGGGTAGAGTCATACAGGGTTGTGATTGTATGAAGGGTCCCCAAGAAGGATCATGTTGGTGGAAATTTGTGCTTTTATTGCATAGCATTATGGGTAGCAAATGACACCATTCGATCTGGACAAACAACTGGAAGACGTTGATGTTGTGTGAAATGCGCCTTGGGCTTGATTTGGGCAAGCAACTCAGAGCTCCATCATTGACATTGACCCCCAACAACAGCTTGCTCGGCACCGTCTTGTCGACTGGGGCTCCGAAGACAGCAAATATCTCCATCATGGTGATGACTCAAGACGGGGAAGAGATTGCAGTTATTGCCACTGTTGTCACTTCAAAAATAAAAAAGACCAATTCAATTTGCCAATCTATTGCCTCCTTGCTGATCAATTCGCTCTGCGCCGCTTCTGTGACTCTGTCGCCGTTCTTGATTTGTAAAATTGTGGTGGGCGCTAAGAAACATAAGCGAATTGTGGCTTGGCGGCTTTGAAATCCAAGTCCGATCTCCAGACACAAAGACTTCCCAGTTCTCGTCAACCTCTTCTCAACAACATCACCATCGACAAACCACCTTGAAATCCGTCAAGATGGCACGAAGACCCGCAAGATGTTACCGCTACTGCAAGAACAAGGTGGGTAGCTCTTTTCCCGCGCACCAGGGCCTCTGGAGGCGCTGAAAATCGATCGAATTCGGTCGCCATCGTTCCCACGAGCGCATGCCGCGACAATCTAATGCCATCGATTTGCGGTCGTGGCATTTTTGCAGTGCAAAAGCTGACATTTTTACCTCTGACAGCCATACCCCAAGTCCCGCTTCAACCGTGGTGTCCCTGACCCAAAGATTCGTATCTTCGATCTTGGCCGTAAGAAGGCAAACGTCGACGAGTTCCCTCTCTGCATCCACTTGGTCTCCAACGAGTATGAACAGCTGAGTTCTGAGGCTCTTGAGGCCGCCCGTATTTGCGCCAACAAGTGAGTTCCACCACATCTGGAGTCTGCGGGGTATTCTGGGAGGACGACAAAGAGGATCGCGACGCAAATAGACGTACATGGCGGAACGAAACATGGTTAGATTTGGAGGCTAACAACCTTCTGCAGGTACATGGTCAAGACCGCCGGAAAGGAATCCTTCCATCTCCGTGTCCGCGCTCACCCTTTCCACGTCGTCCGTATCAACAAGATGTTGTCTTGTGCCGGTGCCGATAGATTGCAGACTGGAATGCGTGGTGCTTGGGGAAAGCCCAACGGCTCCGTCGCCCGTGTCAACATTGGTCAGATCATCTTGAGCATCCGCACTCGTGATTCTCGTAAGCCTACCTGTATTTGATGAGGAGGGAAACTGTTCTAACTCATTCTCAGACCGTGCTACCGCACTCGAGGCTCTCCGTCGTTCCCAATACAAGTTCCCTGGTCGCCAAAAGATCATTGTTTCCAAGAACTGGGGCTTCACCCCTCTCCGTCGTGAGGAGTACATGGAGAAGAAGCAAAGTGGAAAGGTCTTGGTCGATGGTGCTTACGTCCAATTCCTCCGCAACAAGGGCAACCTCGAGCAGAACATGAAGCGTTTCCCAGCAGCTTTCGCTGGCGAGGCGTAGATGGTTGTTTGATCAAGGATGTGACTTGGGTTCAGGGCTGTGATGTTATGGGCGTACAATTGCAATGCAATGGCTGGGTCAATGATGACTTGAAGGACATCGGGAATACCATGATCATTGTGTTTTAAGGAATGGTACGACGATTAAGCTTTGCATTTTTGTGTCCGCATGTGAGTTGATGGCCATCAAGCCTTTACGAGGCGTGGGTACAAGACACTGCTCTTCCGTCAACCCGGAATTACCTTTGACGTGATGTTTTCTTTTCTTCTGGTCGTCGTCTCTCGTCACGCTGGGAGCAGTGGTTGCGTCGGGACGATTCCCACGACGATGGAGGCGAGCCTCGCTGTACATGTGGAGGATGTGGGCTCCTTGGGGAGCCACCTGGCAATGCACACGCCCTGTGCCTTGGGAGCTTTCGATGTCGACTTCGGTCTCCCCTTTGCAGCATACCTTGGCCCTAGGCTGTGCCTTCTCCCGCCCTCTCCCCTTTGCGCCGACGAGATTGTGTTGGTCTGGCTCGCCCTGGACCTGGACATGATGCTGATTCAGTGACATGGGTCGACCTTTGAGCATCTGGCCACATTGACATGTACCCAGGCATGCCAGGGACGCCGAGTTCCATGACAGTGACGGCTGGGAACTAGGTCTGGTTGGGCTCAAGTGCGCTGAGTCGGAGTCGTGCTTGAATTTCACCTTCGTCCGAGGGTGCTTCTCTGGCCTCTCCTGAATCCCCAACACGGCTCTCCAAGGAACACGACAGGTTTCCCGCGTGTGGTGACTTGGACCCAACACAACGGCGCGTCCAAGGGTCCACCTGGCAGGAAGTGGAAGTGGCAGCAGCAGCAGCAGTCTTGTCACGCAGAGCCTATGGCGGGTGCCGCTCGTGGTCACTTGACGGCTGTGAGAGGAAATCTTGCCTGCCGCTTTAAGTACTCGGACCGCGCTGGAAGTCAATCCTTATCGCACCGATGATGACATGGAGCGAGGGGGGCGCGATTAGATTGCAGATGACTGATAGCGACTGACGACCGTTCATCGCGCGGCGTCCTGGACCCAACAGACCCAACAGAAGTCTCTCTTCTACTCCCGATCTTGTGGTATTCAGAGACCGACGTGGACCTCTCTGGTGGTTGTCGTCATCCGAGTCCCCAGCTGCTCGTCTTTGGTGTTAATCATCATCATCCATTCATCGTTGCTGGTGCTGATTCGACCTCCCAACCAACCAACAACACGACTCAACTCACGAATCATCATCCACTCTGTCGCTTCCGTTCCTCCTCTGCACCGACGAATCCCGATCGTAGGGCCCCTGCGCCGCCCATATCCACTCTTCGCTGGCGTCGCAGCGTTCTTCATCATCTTCATCTCGTCGTCGGGTCCCATTCAACAATCCGTCATTCCACTTCGCTACGTCCCTCCATGATTCTACTCGTTCGTGCCTACACCACCACCACCACCATCCACGTCCTTTGGTCGCCGTCACGCCCAACCACGACCCAAGCAAGACTGAGCGCCGGCTGATTCAGGCCGAGCGAGTTCAGGTGGTCGCACGACCCCCTTGCCTTGATCACTCTACCTTTCCCACCGCCGCTCCACTTACGTGGGCTACATAACACCCCAAGGGCTCGAGTTCAACCACAACAACACCACCACCACCACCACCACCACCACCACTACCACCACTACCACCACTCCTCAGCAACGGCTCGCCACCCCTTCTCTGCCCGAACGCCTCCGCCCTCTGCTGCCGTCCATGGCTTTTCGTCAACCAACGCATGCACCGCAGCGCACCACCACCTCCTATCCCCCTCGCCAGCAAGTCTCCTCCGTCCCCGCCCCCCCGCGTCCGTCGGAACTCGAGGAGTCGCAGGAATGGATTCTCTTCTCGCCCAGTGCGGCGTCCATCACCGACGTGACGAATACCGGGTCGACGGGGAAGACATGCACGGCGGGGAGGTCGAGGATGAGTGATGTCGGGGCCAGTGTGGATTCACGCGCGCCGAGTGATGACTATGACGACGAGGGCGACGCCGATGAAGAAGACGAGAGCGCCAGCCAGGAGGAGCTCGACAGCTTGGACAGTCACCTCCACGAATTCCGGGCCGAGCCCAGCATCTACAACCAACGCCCGAGCAGCAGTGGCGGCCCGGTGCTGCCCACCCACGATGGACTCGGCTCGTTCAGGCTCAACCAGACGGCCATGGGCGAAGAGGTGCAGGAACACCTCTACGCCTTCGAGAGGTACAACCCGCGCCGGGTCAAGCGCCGGCGCGAGAGTCTGGACCTGGGCGCGCTGGACATGGTGGCCGAGCAAGAGAAGGCAAGGAGGATCGAAGCGTGGAGGATGGAACAGAGCCGCGTGTTGGTCGAGGAGATCCAGAGGGAGACGAGGCGGAGGAAACAGAGCATGACCAGCGAGCGGATCAGCGTGAAGGACGAGCCTGCCGACATTGCGACCATGAGCAACGTGGAGGCGTCGATACACGGGCAAGCCGCGCTCGACGACGAGGTCGCCGGCGAAGCGAACGAGGGTTTCTGGAACCGGATCACGCGTCGTGTCATTCGTGATCTGATGGGCATCGACGACCATCTCTTGTCCATCATCTTCGGCGAATCTCTGCCCGCGGATGACGACCTGTCCACGACCCCGCCGGCGAGCAGTCCCCTGATGAAGGCCGATGCCTCGACCTGGGAACACAGGCTGCTGGAACGGATCGCAAGAGAGCTGGGCATTCTCGTCAACCAGATTTCCGATCATCCAGGTGCTTTCTCGACCTACATGGGTACACCTCAAGCCCCGATTCCATACGCCGGTCTGCCCGTCATTCCCGAAACCGCGCGGCCCATGGCGGCTTCAGCTTCAGCTTCATCTCTCGAAACTCCTGTCTTTCACCCAACCCTGCCCATTCTGATGCAGGCCTCTTCGCACACGTCGCCGCCCGAAGAGATGGACAACACACCACGCGCATCACCGCGTCTGACCCGAGAAGAATGGGAGAAGGATCTTGACATCAAGATCGTGTTCCGCTATCTTCGCTCCCGCTTTACTTCTCCATCGACATCCCCTGCTACGTCTCCCACCAACTTGACACCCACGCCCCATCTCGCCACGGCCAGCACTACAGATACGGCTGCGCGTGCTGCTCGAGTGCGGGCGCACCATCCTCTGATCAGTCGCGAACGCCGAGGGAGTGCCTCGGAGAGGCGGACGTTCAAGCCCTCCATTCCCAGCGACAGCCGAGTTGGTCTCGGAATGGGTGTCCGGCGATCGAGTGGCAACAGCAGTTGTGCGAGCGCGAGTGTCAAGAGTCTGAAGCGGAATAGCATTAGCAGTAGCAGCAGGCATTACTGGGATATCGGCGGGAGCATTGGCAGTAATGGTGGGAGTTTGATTGCTAGTACCGGTGCTATGGGGAGTTGGGGTGAGGTGTAATGACAAGGTTGGGCGCCATGTGAACGATGAGATGGATGTACGATCAAGATAAGAGACGGCGGGCGATCGACGCATTTACGGCATGGAGTATTGGTTTTATCCGGGTATGGCATGGCATGGCATGGACGGACTTTCTATTTGTGGATATTGATGAGCATATGATCTCCCCTTTTTGGTGTTACACGGCAGGCTGGCTTCCTTATGGATTGCATCTTCATTCATAGACTGGCATGTGTGGGTGGAAAGGGAACAAGAGGAGGACGACTCGTGTGTTGGACTCGATAGATGATATAGAGCAGACCAGATCAGCCGGCGTTTAGATCTCTCAGCTACAGGAATCTCTCACTTGGACTTCGGTCGCGCATCCACCTCCTTCTGAGTCTCATGCTGTGACTGAACTATTCACATGGCTCGACATGTAGCGTCACCAAAATCACTGGGTGCGTTGATTTCGTCGAGGTCGAGAGCTCTTAACAGACTCAAGAATCAGGGCTTATATGTTATCATTACAATACATATATCTAATTTTCCTGCTACTCAGGTCGTTAAAGTGGAAAGGCCAAAGAAAATCCCATGTTACCTAATGATAGACATGAAGTGATTTAACAAGTTATAGGATAAGTCTATATTTACTCCTACATGTTCTAGTCATGTAGAACTAGGACTCTGTGTACTATCTATTGTCTTACCTTCTTTCGTCGCTTGTTATATCGCTTAGGTATTTTATTACCATTTTATATCACACGACTGCTAGGTAAGTACCTTAGTCTTTTTATATTTGTTATGAGAAGTCTTACTACTCTTAAGACTCTAAAATTTAAGATGATTTAGTTCTACACTAGTTTATTATATCTCTCGGCCTGCTTTAGCGACGATCATAAGCCTCCATAGTGGTACCGTCCCTGTACTTTCTTTGCTTCTAGTCCCGGTAGTGCTAAGGTTAGGAAAAGATCGTCTTATATTTTGTTATTCTCGCAGGCCATGTCTGCGCCCGCCATCTGCTGATCTTGACACAGAGTCCAGTTTCGGATACCCTGAGCCTGATCGAAGTTTTAACTCGAATTATATACTCGCGCTAATTGAATTCTAAGGGGCGCACCTAGTTCTATGGTATAGGCTTGAGCTCTTTCTATCCTTCGATAGCTCGTGATACTAAGTCGATATCTATTTCTATTTCTTAGCTAGAAGAGTGACATTAGCGGTAAGTCTAGCCCTAGCATAGGTTTCTTGTTTTCAAGCTTATATTTAACCTTTGTTTTAAACAACTTCTACGATATTCTCGCCCTTAAGGTACTTAATATTAAAGGCTCTTTCACGGACATAGAGACGTTCAATGCTAGGCTTCTATGTTTCCTATTCTTTAAGAGAGTATCTACGAGGTTAGGTTTTATAACTTCTATTAGCTTGAAACGTTAGGTTTATATTATACTTAGAATTATCTTGTTTTTGAATACTATAGAAACTAATGTTTAGAAGATAATATTTATTGTCGAAGGGCTTGGTTTCTTATATTCCTTTTAAAGGTGGTTAAGCTAGTCTTGTTACTTACTAGGTTTCTAGTCTTTCCTTAGCCTTACTACTATTAACTATCTAGTGTAAAGTAGTGTAAAGTCTTCCGATTATTAATTCATTAATTAAATAAACTAAGGTTCTATATAGATTCAGTAGTAGTAAGACATGATTAGTCGCTCCTAGATTTTAGAGCTTTTATTAAGCGATAAAACTATAAATTATCGGAGTTATAGCCTTTAC
The DNA here is from genome assembly GCA_026119845.1 of Pezicula carpinea. Taxonomy (NCBI): domain Eukaryota; kingdom Fungi; phylum Ascomycota; class Leotiomycetes; order Helotiales; family Dermateaceae; genus Pezicula; species Pezicula carpinea. The sequence continues at coordinate 751,323 of JALRMK010000017.1, read as the reverse complement.
AGGTCTTGCTTACAAGCTATGTTGTCTCCCTCTGTGTCACAAGCATGAACATAGGTTTGCTATAGAAATCGGAACTTTTATGAAGCAGGATGTTGAATTATTGATGCGCAGGGTGCAGAGTTACTGGTTAAGAGGCTGCTATTTAGTAATCTAAATCTAAATCTCTGTTTCCTAGACAGCCAACTATTACCAACGAAGAAAGCCTATATGACCTTTTGCTTTTGCCACCTTGCCTAGCAACCAACCTGATTCTTCTTAACTTGCAGGACTGGCTTGAATGTATGTGTTGTTGCTCTTCAATCTTTAGCGATGAAAAAGGGGCTCTTTGTAGCGAGCTACCACCCCTTTTACTGTACTGCGTAAACGAACAAGACAATCCCTGGCTTTCGGTCCACTTCCGTCTTGGTGCTTTGCATGCATTACGAGTACAATTATGCGGCTCGATTCTGGGTTGCCCCATTGGGCATTGCAGGGACGAGCAGTCTCAGAGGATTTTCAAAGTCAATCTCAAACGCTTTGTGATTCGCCCACGCCAAATCCGTTTGATGTTCGAAACGAAACGTCTGATATTTGGCCAATACCATCCCGACTTCGGGAGTCGGAACCACCTCAATGCTGGTCTTCAATGCCATGAAGTACAAGATGTTTGAACTGGCTGGAAATATCTAGAGCAGAGGAGACCATGTTCTCTTTCCTTTTCAATTAACAGATTGCTTTCCTGGAGAATGCATAGACACTTTCTACCAAGGCTAAAATCAAACCACAAGGTATTTGCGCGCAACTCAACAGGAAAGAATAAGTGACTGATATCGATATTAGCACGCACAATTTATCCTGCAACACAATGGAAGCCGTAACAACCACTCTGACCGTTCCCAGCCTGGAGGGCAGTGGTCCCCCATCTCCAACTCCATCACAAGTAAGCCGTCATCGAAAGAACCACCGCGGAGGGGCAAGAGAGCGCGCACGCAGAGAAAGAAAGGCCTCCGGTTCTCTAACCCCAACAACACCCTTAAGCGTTATGAGTTCATCGTCTTCAGTCTCAGGCGCAAATAGAAGCCACCGAGCGGGCATCAAATACAGAGCGAAGAAGGAGAGACAGGCTATGTATAAGATGACGAGTGAAGGAATGGAGCCAGTAGATCCGACATATGACTCGGATGACCAGTATGAGGAAGGAGACGAGTACGTGGAGGACGAGGAGGAGGAGAGGCACTCGGAACATGATGCTCCGTCTTTGACGTATGATTCAGATGAGCATGAGGAAGAGCATGAAGTGCATGAAGTCCTGGATGAGATGTTTAAGCCTGATTCGGCTCAGAAGGCTGTGGATTCGAAGGTGGATTTGCATCCTGAAGAAGATACACTTGCGTATCAGGAGAAGGCCGAGGCGGAAGGGAAGGTGGTTTTGAAATCCGAGGAGGTCGTGCATGAGAAGATACCGGTCTCTCCTCCACCTGTAGTCGTTGAAGAGAGGAAGGCTCCAGTGCCGAGTGTGACTTTGACGCCCCCGAAGAAGCAACCCATCAAGTTATTAGGCTTGATGCGCCCGAAGGTGCTGTAGACAACAAATTTCAAGATATAAGAAAAGAACCCCGTGATGATAGAGAGAAACTCTTACGATATAAGTTCTTCTCGGAAAGGATATGATGTAAATATCTTGAGGAGCAGCTATTGGTAGATCCTAGGGCGCGTTTGGTTGTGAGGATCTGGTGATATCTCTATTCAAGGAGGCGAAGACGTCTGAACCTGACGGTTTTACGTTTGGTACCATAGTAGCGGCCTAGACTAATAGTAACGTTTGAATAGGCCTATACCTCACCAGTAAAAGAGGTACTTTCAAATGGCAGTACCCTCGAAACTAAGACTACCTGTGCACTAGTTCTATAACAAACATCTTACACACTAATAGTTTATGAAATACACAATAAGTGTATAATAATTGTTCCTTCACTCTTTAATCGTTCCCCTTCATATTAAATTTTCTATACTAGACACACAGACAAATGATACCAATTAGACCTGTCGTTTAGTATAATACAGATAGTACTAGAAAAATGTGGCTTTACACCTAGAACCGTGCAACTAAACGCGCCCCTAATTTAGCAGGCCGTAGTACCACAACTTCGTGGAGTCATGGTGAGATGCTTCTTGCATTTTTACATATCTCTTTAGTGGGCTGAATCCTTGAAGGGAAACGAGTACGGTTTAACTCTCTAGCACCGTCATCCCAACTAGATCTTAGTTTCTTGCTCTGTATTACTTTCTACTAGGTTCATGGCCTACGTTGTTGGAGTCCGGAGTTTAGGACCAAGAATATGGTTGTATCCGTTGGCTGCAGATGTGTCTAGCATTCCGTTAGTTCTATGGACCGAAAACTATGTAGAATACGTTCTCTATTCATATTGCAGCAGAGAATTGGATATGCCTGCCCCGCACAGATATAATGGCATGCGTATTATGAAGATCTGATCCTGGGTTCCCCATTTTCAACGCAGGTACCGACAATATTGTAAGGTATTGGAGTGCTCCAGTACCTGAATATGCTACCCACTAATTTACCAAAATAGCCCGATGCTATAATTCTTTCTAGAAAAAACTACTCTTTCATTCCACTTTTCCAGGCTGACCTATACTGAGTAATTCTCCAATTAGTAAAGGTCACCATTTCCTCACTGTGAAACGCGAAACCTTTTTCTTTATTCAACTTCATGTATAGAACCGACCCCCGAACTGGTCCAAATTCCCAGCATCTTGAGGGCAAGAAAGATGTGCCAATGAAGTTCGCTCCAAGTACGTGGCCTAGCATATCAGTTCTGTGGTATTACTGGACGTTAAATATCAATACAGGTCTAAAAAGCAATAGTTCGGATCATATATAGACATGAATTAGAATTTACGGCCTTGAGACCTAGATATCAGACCCATGTGCCGAGAACAGTTACAAGGAATCCTCCTAGATCGGAGTGCGAGGCAGCCATGGGCTGGTTCTCTCTGCCCTTTCTCCTAGAAGGATAAAGTAGTATTGAGCTTTGCCTAGATCGATAATATCAGGTACTATAATTCTATTCTCATTTTCTTCACTAAACAACAAGTTGTATTACTAAGGTTTAGCTTTAGTAGCGTATTCGCGGGTGCAGTAAGAAGCGCCCCCAACAAGGCAGGTAATGGTGAAAGGGTAAGACTGGGCGTGTTTGTCTTAGCCGTGGTCGAAACGGGGCTTTGGGATACGCTTAGCTTCGCAAAGCTTATGCTCAAGAGCTGCCCGACTTTCTAGACTTTGGAACATCGCTATTAGGTAGAGTCTCGGAGATAAGTTTAATGGATATTGCGCCTTAGAGATATCGGCAGGGATCACCGACCTTGTCAATGACAAACAAGTGATAGTATCTTGCTATGACGAGAGAGTTATAACGGGTGTAGTGGTGTACGCTGTGTTGAAGAGGATATCAGGTCTAGCAGTTATAAAAGTGTTCCTCCGAAGACAATTAACTATTAACTTTCTAGTAAGAAGTGGTTAATTACTTAGATTTGTTTTATTACATATAATTTGAGTTGTAGAGGTGATAGGGCTAATGTTATAGGCTACACAGTAAGATTATGTTTAGCATAACCGTCCCCTTCCTGTGACTAGTGTTCGAGCAGATAATCTTTACCTACAAGATGAATTTTCAAGTTACTTTACGTATTTGAGTTACTAAGAATAACGGTCAATAACCTGGTAACGTAAAAGCTCTAGAAGTAAACTACCTACTTTAGCATTAGGAGGGGGAATAGTGGTGGAATATTCTACCGCAAGCCGATCTGCAAAGCATTAGCCCTAGCACTTCCGTACTCTGATTCTATGAGTTGCTAAGGATTACTTGATACTTAGGTTGAGTCACCCAAATCATTTGACTTGTTGAAGCCTAACTGGTGCTTAAAATGCTGTACTCTGCCCTACCTGTCGCTAGTAACATCTTCGTCTTCTATGCCCTTAGCGATACTCTTCGAGTTACTTAAACCATTCGAGTATTCAATGTATTTGAATTATTCACACTACTTCATAATCAAGAGGCTGCCTTCCGCACACTCTTACTCTCTCTCTCGATGGTGAAATTCATGTAAGGGTTCTGTTCAACCTTGTTGATCAAGAAAGGTACTTGGAACAAAGGACGACAGTAATTCAGACAACATCCTTGAGCTCCAAACGTGGAACAAATTAGAGAAGGCGCAATTGAGGGTGGACGTCTTACTTGTTTAAACGACAAATCCAAAGCGATAGCTTGCTAAGCGACCACAAATGCTTTATTTTCCTGTCCTGTAATTGCAACACGCAGGTACCTCGTTCTCCTTTACTTTCACCTATACTCCGGGTTGTATTCTGAATTCCTAAACGAAGCTTCGTGCTTATTTGAAGCATCTCTAGACCTCGGGTAGTCTTCTTTAGCGAGAGAACCCCTTTAATCCCTATGCCAATCAGAGCGATATTGCAAGATAGATCAACTTCCCAGGAAGGACACCATCTTTTCCCTTCCAACTGCAGCTAAAACCTTCAGCATCATCCACCAGCATGTCTTCAAACACGAATGTGATTTCGCACATAATCTTAGAACACGGAAGCGCGACATGAAGCAAGCAATCGATCCGAGAATGTGAAATTAAACAGCTAGCAGTACGCGTCTGGCTCTACTCAAACCTATTGAAATTGGTATCCTGCGTACCAAAATTAAAATCGAATCCATTCTGAAAACTCAAGGGATAGAATGCGGTATCACAAAACTGAAGTGCATTGTCCTTATTAAATTCGGTCGCTTCAGCTGCGGCCGAGCCAAGATAATTGATACTGGTATCATCCACTGCGTTTTGAACTTGTGGTTGATACAAGTTTGCGTGTTCAATATTTCGCTTTTGCCCAGTGCAAGGAAGGGGAAAGCTAGCGCTATTGCTGGGTGTATCGAGGCAGAGGTAATCTAGTTCCTGGCCAACAACAAAGGATCTGCTGCTATTGCAGGCTTCTGATAACGATTGTGTTGTGATAGCGCTGTCTAGGCTAGCTCGCTGATGACGTTTGGAAGTCCTGAAAGTCTTGTCGTAGAGGTTCTGAGTTCCACGTATTAATTCCAAGTTAGATTGTGGAGAGTTCTGGGCGAAAGAGAAACCCATCTGTGGGGTTTGTGAAGTGGCTATAGGCGAAGGGGTATTGCAATCTTGTGGTACGAGACCATGGCGTTGCAACTCCTGAGCTACGACTGACGCGATGTGCTGAGAAAGGCTTTGGAGGTCTAGCACGGGGGGTTGCTGTACTATCTCAGTGCTTGGAGGAGCTTCTTCGGAAGGGAAGGATTGAATATTCGGAACAGGTGGAGGTGCGTAACTATAACCCTGATTGCTGATCATTGTAGTAGGGAAGGTGGGTTCCGAAATGTGCGGCGAACCATAGAGTTGGCCAGACTGCTGCCTGTCATCATAGCCTATGGGGGAAGCATCTTGTGGCGTATATGAATGAAATTGGAGAGGCAGACTCTTATGAATTTCAGGTACCGGGGTCGGTGGTCCAAAGTCTGCTGGTACGGGAAGCATGACAGGAGCCGTGAACGGATAATCGGACTGGTGACTTGATATATACGAGTCGGTGGGAGTTTCACAATTAGGAATAGTTGAGTTCAGCAACCTCCGACGCGATGTTGGCGGTTCTGAAGAACTTCTATCGTGAAATTTTGCCTTTTGCTTCCCCGGCGGAGTCGTCGTTCTTAGAGGAGGTTCCTCGTTCATTATAATGCCAGCCAAGGCATGGAAACACTTTTCTGAATTTAATACTCGTACATCAACACGCTGATATAAACATACCCTTATTTTTCGTCGCCGACATTCTGCACAAGCACCGCGCTTTCTCACAGCAGCAACCTCTTGTTTCCTCCGTGCAGAGAGACATCGACGATGACGCTTTGAGTTCGGTGTTGAGACCTCGTACTGCTCGAACTCATAAGCAAATTTCGGCAAACTATTCAATGGGCCACTGGATTTTGAAGACTGGTCGGGTTGCATAGTATCTTGCTGCGATCTAACATAACTTGAAATTTAGGGAGCAATTAGCGACAACGTTTAAGGTGCGTGGAAGCTGCCTTGGCAATTCAGCTAGGCGGAATGTTGTAGCTCCCAAGGGCCAGGAGAAACTTAAAACTGATCCTGTAGAATTTGAGGCCAGCATGGCGGAGGGAGGCTTTATATTATAAGCAGGTTGAGTTAAGAGAGCGGAAATTGGTGGGTTGGATTGGGTGATTGTACCTGCATTAGACTTGGAAGTTGATTGGGTGCGGGGGAGGCGCAGCGAGTCTGCTGATGTTTTGTGTTCATGTAACTGTACGCTATGGCATATTCAAAGCCGAAATTGTGTTACTCGGCACCCACTTTCATAGTGATGGGATGCGACTGTGGAAAAAAATAACTCGAATGGTGATGGTTGAACCGTGCAGGGATCAAGATGCCCCTCGCTTAAAATGTATACTTTATAAATAGAGGGAAATGCCTGTGCTTGCCTAAGCTGGATTAGGTGTGAGACCTATAGAAAAAAGCTGGCAAAACCAGACTTCCCTTTTTATATCATTACTAGGCATTTACTATTTTAAGCTTTTAGTTTCTACCTATTAACCCTAGGTTTTTATATATAGAAATAAATAGTTAGTTCTAAGCCCCCTAGGAAGGAATACTACTAGATGCTTATTACTACTACTATAACAACCGCTTAGAGTGCTATACTAGTAGAATTAAACTAAGAAGTAATTATAACGATTTCCTGTTTAAGCGATATAAGTAAAGTTTATCCTTAGTTAGCTATAGGATGTTTATATCTATAGAATTATAGTTGGGAAGTTGACTATCTTTGTTTCAGTCTTTAGATTAAGTACTACTTCTAATTTAGAAGTACTTATTACCTTAGAAATTATTATATTAAGAGAACAAACATTCTATTGCCTATATCCTTATCATAAAACTGAATATATTCTAGTTTGCTAGTAGTAGATTTAGTGCAGCTCACAGCAAGGATATAGTAAGTGACTTGTTAGCTGCCTCCTGCTTTACGTCTAGCGATTGTCACTCCCAGTTTAATATTAGATGTTTAACCTCTAAAAAAGTGCACGCCTGTAATGAGCAACTCAAAGTACCTCAGTGGTTCAGAATTGACTCGACGTGGCACTGCAAAAAGGTATTGTATAAGCCTGGTATTCAGCGTACGGCGAGCAACTTCAAGTACATACAAATGCCAGCCGGTTGAACACCCCCAAGTCCGCTCCAATGCAATAGCAAGCAAAATTTAGGCAGCTCTTCTAGCCGTAGTACTCATCAAGGTGATCTTTTTAGCCTTTTTCTTCTTGCCCTTCGGCTCGGGGATACCAGAACTTCCTGCTGTATCGTCCAAGCTCGCAGCCTGGGCCTTTGCAATAAGCTCATTCTCAGCTATTAGCTCCTGTTCCCAACTTTGCAACCAACCATCATTGCCCTCGCGTTCCTCAAGATGCTGAGGTTGAGCTTCAGGCGACGAAGGAGCAACAAGGGTGGTTCCCCATACTGTTCTGGGTCCAGGTGGGCTTGTGGAGGGTGACGCTAGTGTAGCAAAGGAGGAGCCTTGCCGCGCTGGCCATGGCGGCGATGAGTTGTTAGCGTCTAAAGATGAAGGAGCGAGTGGTTGAAAATCGTGCCCCGAAAAAGAGTCCTCGGTGGGTATCTGGCTGAGTATTAGCAGGATGGTTTTACGTTCGAGTAACGAAACCAAGCCGGTATTTCGAAATGGGCACATACATCTAGGCGTCTTCGACGGGCACTTGCCCATCGTTTCTCGTCCTCCTCTCTCTCGGCTCGTGCCCTATCTTTTTCCTCTCTGTATTCTTTATCTCTATTTCTCTTCCGCCTCCTCTCGATTTCTTCTTTAAACTGGGCTAGAATTTCCGGGCTGACAACGTCCGTCCAATTACATTCTAGAAAACCAACCTCGCATCCATATGGTAGATGAGATAAATACTTGGTTCTTTTCCGCATTTCGTCATCCATTATATGACCAGTTGAAACGCGCTCAACGCGTGGAAGGAGTGCCGTCGGAAAAGCTGCAAACGTGCCAAAGGCCGATTTGAGTATTCTGATATCCAGAGGAGCTAAATAGTAGTGCAGCAACGCTTGGTAGAAGTAGTAAGGTTCGTTAGGGTGGTGAGCTCCATGAGATCCATGCACATGATGATTCGGCTGCTGAAGGTGCTGGTTGGGGCTTCCATTGACATGCATCACTGATTTATCTTGAGTCGCCGGAATAACTTCGTCCTGGGCAGCTAGACTACCAGCAAGTAAAGGCCCCGTCTTCGAAATAGTCGACAGACTTTGGCCTGACTTTGCCGCATGCTGAATCAAATACATATCAGGAACGTCCTCCTGAGCTGCATTGAATTGAATCGGCTGGCGTTTAGGTTTCTTCTCTGACGGCTGTTTGGGTATGGGTGGATCTCCAATGCCTTTTATCTTCTCCTTCGCTTCCTTTATGGCATTAATTGCTTTGGTCGTCCATTCGGTCTCTTCTCCGAACATCAATTCGTCCTCCTTCTCCTGTCGCTGGAGCTCTATGATTTCGCCATCGAATTGCTCCGTCATATAGTCTTCGCTGCCTCTCATGACACGAGCATAATCTGTCACCTCGGCTGCAAAGTACCAGGGGATGTCATCGGTTTTGCCGAGTACTTCAGCACCGTCTCTTGGCAGGGCAAGAGTACTTCCCGGCTGCCGCATGACCAACTAATTCAAAGTCAGTATTAGTTCTTGAACAAATCATCCTGAACCATTCAATTGTCTTGAGCGACTAGAATCCGGAGACGGTTTGGGAGCCCTGCCGTCGATCAAGGTGCATCCATGCGTCTTGTTATCTTCGGGTAGGTAGAACCAAGGACACGACTTGTTCTGAATCATTGACCTGGTTCGAGGAATTTAAGATCAACATACCCTCAATACCACATCTTCTCCTTCGCGAGGCGCCGGTCCCTCCTGGCCAGTATACCACCTGACTGGCCTGGTTTCAGATATGTATACTGAATCCCAACATATCGGACACTTCTTCCATCGCGCTTTCTTCTCTGGTGGAGGTTTGACTTCGTCTGATGAGTGCATATAACGGATAAGGCAAGGAAGGCAGAAAATATGACCACATTTGGCCATGCGGGGAGCCACCGGTGGTGAGAGGCAGATGGGACATGCAGAGGCTTGTGATTCGGCTGACGCGAGGATCTGTAAAACGTCGTTCCAATCCAAGTGCTGATCCGCATTTACAGCTTGTTGCTTATATTCCCCACCAGGCTTCACAATGAATCGGTAATTGGCATGGATGTATCTGGAATTGTTAGTCGGCCTCTCCATACTTGAACCACTGAATTGAGTCGAGTAACTCGACCGAACATACCTCGCCTTGTCACTCGCATGATGTCCTGATCCAATACCGTAGACATTGCCACGCCTTGTCCCTCGCCCCATCGGATTCTGATTATGCTGCGGTCGCGGAGGAAGAGAGAAGTTCATGAGATGGGTGATCGAGGTCTGGCCTCGACGATTGTTCGGGTTCCTCATCGCGCTCTACTCGAATTAGCAAACCTGGGCGAATGCATCACCTCCAACAGGGACCTACGGATTCCGCCATGGCGTCCTCATCCGCAAGCCGCGGTTTTCTCCCGTTCCTGTGCTGCTTCTTACGGCCCTGGTTATTCCTGGGCGCCGCAGCGATGGAACCGCTGGCAGATGCTGAACGCCGCGACGAAGTATCAAAGCCCGGGGAGGTCGCTGGGTTGTGGTTGTGTTGCTGCTGGAGGGGCGAGTGGGTTGACGTATTGAGAGCTTTCCCACTTAACGCATTGGACTGGGTAGAACTCATCGTCTCGGTGGCGCTATCGTGAGAACCAGGCCTGACTCTTCAGTCACACACCCGCACGCAGCCGGCGTTGAACAACACGCAGGAGATAAACAAAATTCAAAGTTGGTCGCGTGGTTTCGACGTTGTGTTCCGCCGCCAGGGAGGCGCCGACGAGGTGTAGGAGAAGACGAGTCCAACTGGAGGCAGAACCAGAGCAGAGCAGAGAGGGGAAGGGGGAAGATGGAGAGGTGCTGGTTCGGCCCTCACTAGCGTCTCCGTCATCAAGCGACCAGGGCGACAAGACCAGGGCACCCTCAGCCTTGGGGGAACCACTCGTCACGTGCGGCATGCGGCCGCTGGGGTGTGGCGGTTCGTTTGTGCGGCTCAAGTCTGGGGTCGCATCAGTCATCCATGCTCGTCCATAATTTTGAACTCGAGCTCACAACCTCACGTTTGGCTTGCGACACGCACCACAACAAACCATCCACGTCAACCGCCCCCCGTTCCACCACCACCTTTCTTCGTCTCCCATCGTGCAGACACCAGTGTCAGTCAGTCCTCCATGCGCCCTCCGTCCAGAGCATAACAAAGGAATTTCGTGACCTTCCAGCTGTCTGTCGATCCCAGCGCGCAGTTCCTAGCCGACGCAAGAACGCGTTCGGTTTGGGACGAGACTCCCACGCCGGCATGATGAACAGTCGTCATCTGCCGGCAGGGCAGGCCATGCAGCCAGAAATGGGACGGCGGCGACCATACAATCCAAACCAGCACCAGCATCAGCAGTACGTGCATCCGCCGCAGCAGTACTCGCCCGCAGCTCCAATGTACCCGAATGCGTACATGCAACCCTACAATGCTGCGACCTACTACCCTCAGCATATCCCGCAGCAGTATCAGCATGCGATGCCTCCTCACCAATATTCACAGTACCAATCCTACGGACGGTCACCGCCGCCGCCAATGCATCAACAATATGCACCGATACCGCAATACTCGAATCCTCCGCCTGCGACTCGCCCACAACAATCACCCGCCATTGTCTCCACGCCCTACCACGCACCACCTCCCCCACCTACTCCATCATCTACACAGGCGCCCCCTTCGATACGGGCACCATCTTCGACGCAATCATCACACACAATTCCAGTGCCCATGACACCTCCAACCCCACAACAACCCATTGCGGCCGTGCCACCACCTTCCCCTCCGCAGGCAGTACCGGCGGAGCCTTTCAGAGCTCCTGTAAGCAGCTTTGACTGTCTTGCTATGTTTTGTTTGCTAATCTTAACTAGCTACCATGGCTCTCAAGACCTGACTTGCCATGGCCAGAAAGACAGTCGCGAAAGAAGAAACGGCGAGCTCCAATAAAGGGCAACATGGAACTTCACCCAACCCCACGAGCTGCAGAAGTCAACAAAGACGAAGATTCCTCGCCTTCCTCGGCAGAACCAGCAGCCACTCGGCCCGGAACACCATCAACGAATCGCCCTCAGTCCGAAGAAGCAGACTCTACCACACCGACAACTCCTTCATCTTACGTACAAACTCCTGCAACCGCTCATGGAGCTATCACGCCTCATGGTGATACAACGCCAATTGCACCCAAATTTCGTTCTTCTTTACCAGCTATTCCTATAGTTCCTGCTTTGCCTAAAACCCTCTCCCCCACGTCCCAAAAGACAACCGAGCCCTCCAAACCACAAGTGACGCCTTCCGCAGATCAATCTACGGATGCCAGTAAGGAGAATGTAAACCCTGTAAGTTCCGAAGCAGAACCGACTGTTTCAGAGGAGGTCAAGACTGCTTCCTCAGCTGTCAAGGCCGCTCCCAAGTCATGGGCGGCCCTGTTGAAATCACCAGCCGCAGTCTCTACTGCTGCACCAAGTGATGTTGCACCTGGTACTGTTGGGAACACCGGATTTGCGAAGAATGCGGAGTCATTGGCAGAAGCATTGCGTTCTTTCAGTGCAGACTCTACAGGTTCCAAAGTTGCATTCTTGAAGCCGCGAGGGCTGGTAAACTCTGGTAACATGTGCTATATGAATTCAGTGAGTATTTTAGACCCGTCGAAGTCGAGGTCAAAGTTAACACAACTCAGGTTTTGCAAGTCTTAGTGTTTTGCATGCCATTTTATGACTTCTTGGATCAGGTTGGGAAGCGAGCGGTGCATAGTTTCAAAAGTGACACTCCTTTGATTGATGCAATGTAAGCTCTCCCCGCTCCAACTTCCGTGGGTAAAGCCTAATAACCGACAGGATTATGTTTATGCGAGAATATCCAGTGATTGATTCCGCTATATCCGTAGAACAATTACGACTACGTCTGAAAGAAGGTGAACTAGAGCAATACGGTGAGGCTTTCAGTCCTGATTTTGTGTATAATGTCATCAACAAGCTTCCTCGGTTCTCAAGCATGCGTGTAAGTATTTCCAGGCCCATTTTTGTGGAACAGACTATTAACATTTATAGCGTGGCCATCAACAAGATGCAGAAGAGTTCCTGGGCTTCTTGCTAGAAGGCCTTCATGATGAATGTGTCCAAGTCATGCGTGCTTCAAGTACTCCGAACGGAACCTCGGCGGCAACGACACCCATGAATGGTCCCTCGTCGCCTACCAGCGAGCGAGGCAGCACATCCGGCTCCGTTGTTGGTGATGCCAATGGGTGGTTGGAGGTTGGTCCAAAACAGAAGGCTGCTGTTACCCGGTCTTCGGGCACGATCATCACTGGTTCTCCTGTTACGAAGATCTTTGGGGGAAACCTACGGTCAGAGCTACGAGTGCCGGGTATGAAGGACTCTGTCACACTCGAACCATATCAACCTCTACAACTGGACATCGGAGCACCGCATGTCAACAATATTGTTGATGCTTTGAAAGGTCTCACAGGATCTGAGCCTCTCCATGGAGATTTTAAGTCACCCAAGGGGCCAAATGTGACTGCTATCAAACAAGTCTTCATTGAGACCGTACCGCCAGTTCTAATTCTACACTTGAAGCGTTTCCAGTACGATAATGCAGGCGGAACGCAGAAGATATGGAAGAAGGTCGGCTATCCATTGGAACTTGAGATTCCAAAGGAAGTCTTCCCAAGACAAAAGCGCAATGTCTATGCACACGGTGGTCTTCCAAAATACCGTTTAAGTGCAGTAGTCTACCATCATGGAAATAATGCTAGCGGAGGTCATTACACTGTGGATGTTCGCAGACAGGATGGTCGGGAATGGGTTAGACTTGACGATACTGTTATTAGACGTGTCAGGAGTGAGGATGTCGCCGAGGGCGGGAGTGAGGAGGACCCCAAAGTTCTGGCAGCTGCATTGGAGGCACACAAGAAAGATACACCGACTTCCAGCAACCCATTCGCAACGATAGATGACGACGCGGAAGGCGAGCATGGTTGGAAGCAGGTCAATGGACCTTCGGGTGCAACTAATGGTGCTGGCCAGAAATGGTCCAGTGTGCTCAATGGATCCAGCACCCCCAAGAAGAAGACCGACAAGTTCTCAGTCAAGGATAACAAGGTCGCATACCTGTTATTCTACCAGAAAATATGAAATGGTTGAGAGAGAGTTGGCTCGGAGTGAGGACGTGGTTGTTGAAAACACAACTGTTTGACATTACTTCTCCGGGAAGTAGCTTCCATGCTTGACCATGATGCAGCATCATGGCCTCGCTATAGCATCGGCTTCCTCCCAGGAGAATTCGTGTACATCATTCGTTTGGTCCGCTTCAACATGGTTATGACTGCATGAGCGTGTTGGCGCATGGGAAGATAGGTGTCCGTCTTGAGAACAGAGGACTTTGAATTTCGGAGGGTGGCCCAAAAGTGTATGATGTATAATACTATGCCCTTACGCCCTCGCATAGCGGTGCATTCTATCTAAAGAATATGAAAATGGTATAAAAGTAAAGCGCCGTGAGTCAATGTGTAATGATGGGGAAGGGACTTTGAACGGCCTGGTCGAGAAGTTGCTGGTTGACGAGAACTGTACGGGTCAAGTACTTGCCGAGTAGGTAGGTATAGTAAGGTACGTTACAAGTATGGTGCTCCAGCTGTCACTTTTCTAATCACATTGCTACCTAGGTAGGTAAGGTAGGGAGGAAATCCGCTTTATTAACAATGAATGTTAGGTAAAATGGTAGGTAATAATTATCATAATAATCTAAGGTAGGTACCTTAGGTAGGTAGGTAATAATGATTTCATAGAGCTTGAATGGACCTCCTACTGGCCACTCGCTCAAGTAAGAGCTTACCTTGGGTTCCTGTGCCCGCCAATCACGCTTCCTGCGGGCGGCGGATGCAACGCGCTGCCGGCTGAGACTACGGTAATTTCTTCCTCGACCATCCTCTGCCGACAGTCTACTGTGCTCGAGTACTGTACGAGTACTGCCAGGTTACCTTGCGTTCCTTTCCACAACAACAACAACAACACCTTACCTACCCAACCCAGCAGTTGCGCTCGACAGAATCCTACCGTATCCTCATACAACATGCGCCTGTAATCCCAGTAGCCTATCTATTTACCTTCCTCATTCTCCGCTTTTGCCATTGCTGCCCCAGCCATGTCGGAGCGTTACTCTCTGCGCCAAACGCCCAAGTAACTATAAAATGCTGCCCTGCTCTCCTTCGCCACTGTTTACTTATACAATGCGCAGAAAGGCCCAGCAGCCAGAGGGATACGTCGAAACACCAGGCGTCCGTAAATACAGTACCCGTCGCACGTCTAGATTCACCGAGGAAGACACAGACGATTCATCCTCGGCCACAGACAGCATCCCCCCCAGCGGTACCACCTCGAGGCGGACCTCCTCAAGGAAGGCCAGCATGGCTGAGAAGGCGATGACGAACAATCGCGAGTCCAATGGCCCACCAGCGTCTACGCTGACATACGATGGTGCATCAGATGCCGTCATGGAGAAGAAGTTGCAGCAAGAGGCGGTCATCGATGGATGGAAGGTCGGCAGTGACCACAAGATCGACGCGACAGGACACTTTGATTTTGGGGGTTCATGGGGTGTTGGTATGATGATGATTGGCTTTCCTCTGCTCATGTACTACATGTGGATTGGAGCAACATACTACAATGGCAAGTTCCCTACGCCAGCCGAGGGACAGACTTTCCTGGACTTTGCCAAGCACATGGGGGCCCTTGCCTACGAAGGCGCATATCCGTCTCTGAGAGCCTGGAAGATCTACTGGTCCTTCTTCATCTTCGAGGCGTCTCTATACTGCCTGGCACCAGGTGTATGGGCTTACGGAAAGCCGCTCGCGCACGAAGGTGGTAAGCAGTTGAAGTATTACTGCTCCGCAGTCTGGTCTTTCTACATTACCATTGTGGTCATGGGCGCTCTTCACTTTACTGGTGCCTTTCCACTCTATACCCTTATTGACGAATTTGGCCCCATCATGTCTGTGGCCATCATCGCAGGCTTCCTGGTTTCCTTGGTCGCTTACATCTCGGCACTTGCTCGAGGTGCTCAACATCGCATGACCGGATACCCTATCTATGATTTTTTTATGGGTGCGGAATTGAACCCCAGAATGTTCGGCATCCTTGATTTCAAGATGTTCTTCGAGGTTAGAATTCCGTGGTACATCTTTTTCGGACTTTCTTGTGGCGCTGCAGCAAGACAGTACGAGCAATATGGCTATGTCTCACTTGAGGTTGGCTTTCTGGTCATGGCTCATTTCTTGTATGCCAATGCGTGCTCCAAGGGTGAAGAGCTCATTGTGACAACTTGGTGAGTTATTCTTGGCTTTCGGGCATTCACAGTCACTAAATCATGACCAGGGACATGTACTACGAAAAATGGGGCTTCATGCTCATCTTTTGGAACCTGGCTGGTGTTCCTCTTTCGTACTGCCACTGCACAATCTACCTGGCCAACCACCCTCCAGCCACATACAAATGGCCTACCTGGTTCATGGTCCTCCTCTACACGTCCTATCTTTTCATGTACTGGATTTGGGACACTACCAACTCGCAAAAGAACCGTTTCCGTGCCCAAGAACGGGGCACTCTTGTACAACGCAAAACATTCCCTCAACTGCCGTGGCAAACGGTCAAGAACCCTCGGTTCATCAAGACCAAGTCTGGCGATTCTATTCTGGTCGATGGATGGTACGGGTATGCTCGGAAGATCCATTACACCTGTGATGCCTTTTTCGCGATAACTTGGGGATTGGTTACTGGCTTTGACAGTCCTTTCCCCTGGTTTTACTCAGTCTTCTTCTCATTGATGATTGTACACCGCGCTTATCGGGATATTCAGCGATGCAAGGTCAAGTACGGAGAGAGCTGGGATGAGTACACGAAGCTGGTACCGTATCTTTTTATTCCAGTAAGTTCTGCTACCTAAGATATGGAAGGCAGGTACTAACATGACGTGCAGTATGTAATTTAAGGGAAGAAGACTTCAAAGGAAAAGGGCATGGCAGCATTAGCATGGTACCAAAAATGGGTGAAGGTCTCATTGTAGACTGTGGGAGAAACACAGGGCCTACTCGTACGATAGGGCACATGCTGGGAGGATAGCTGGCATCCACAGTGGTTTGTGTGCTGTGTGTCTTAGCTTTATATTTGTACCCTCGATAGAATTTGTAATATACTCCCTAATGATCAAGGTTCATCATTGTTCATCTGCGCCAACAAACAGCATGGACTTCACAGATGATGGATGGACTAGCTTTATCGTCTACTGCAGGCAGAGGTGGCGTTTTCAACAGTCGAACCAAACCTTACTTCCACTGCTTTTCTTTCTCCTAGGTTTTTTCAACTGCCAATGCATTTTTAAGAAAAGTTGCTCAACTTTGTCTACAGCTGGGAATCGTGGTTCAGAAAGATAGAATCACGTGCCACACCTCGACAGCCGCTAATTACGTCAACCAGAAAGCTCTCTACGCGCATTAATCGCGTCTCCTCATCTTCTTCACGTCGCAACTTTCCTTTCTCTCGGCCATCACTGATCTTGAACACGCAACACCATGGCAGAGATCAAGATTGATGCAAAGCTCTTTCAGGAGCGCCTGTTACATTTCTACTCAGCATGGAAGGCCGACAAACGAGCGGGCAATGACGCGCTATTCAACGGGGCCTCATCCATTCTTGTATTGATGGGCAAGACGGAGGAGACGGTGAATTTTCAAAAGAACAATTCAATCCATGTGAGTTATGGCCTTTGCGCTTACTGCGCTTACTTCACTCGTGGCAGGGAGCATGACAATAGCTAATGTGCATGGTTGATACGTAGTTTTGGTTGCTAGGTTATGAGTTCCCGGCTACCCTTTTCTTGTTCACACTCGACGCATTCTACATTGTCACAACGGCGAAGAAAGGTGAGTTTCTGCAGCGGGGGGGGGGGGGGGGGGGGGGGGGGGGGGGGGGGGGGGGGGGGGGGGGGGGGGGGGGGGGGGGGGGGGGG
>JALRMK010000017.1:689280-734032 GCA_026119845.1 Pezicula carpinea | reverse complement strand
CTGTCTTGTTTTAACTCGTCCCACTCTACCCTGTCAAAACGGCGAATAACGGGTAGTTAGTGGACGGCCCCCCCCCCCCCCTTCCCCCCCCCCCCTCTGCCCCCCGAGCAGGCTCAGGACAGGAATAAGTACTGATGGGACACAGCGAAGCATTTGGAGTCGTTGAAGGGGGGCAAGATTCCTTTGGAGCTACTTGTGCGTGGCAAGGATGCGGATGCGAACGAGAAGCTTTTTGTCAAGATAACAGAGGTCATGAAGTCTGCGGGTGTGAGTCAAGCCTGTTTTCCTGTCTGCAGAGTTGGTGTGTCGAAACTACGAGCTAATTAGATGGGTGCTACAGAAGAAAGTTGGCATATTATCGAAGGATACCTCGTCTGGCCCATTCATTGAGGAGTGGAAGAAGGTGTACGGTCACATTTCCAAGGACGTCGAGGAAGTGGACATCTCGAGTGCAATATCAGCTGCCGCACTGGCTGTGAAGGATGAGAATGAGTTGGTATGCGGCTTGCGTTATTACTTTAGAGGTCATTCTGCTAATACTCTATACAGCGCGCCATGCGAAATGCCTCAAAGGCCTGTATCGCTCTCATGACCCCATATTTTGTGGAGGAAATGTCAAATGTGCTGGACGAGGAGAAGAAGGTCAAGCATAGCGCACTTGCCAACAAGGTCGACAGCAAGCTTGATGATGCAAAATTCTGGTCCTCGGTCGAACTCCCAAACAAACAGAAGATGCCATCGGATTTCGATCCCACACA
This sequence comes from Pezicula carpinea, assembly GCA_026119845.1. Lineage (NCBI taxonomy): Eukaryota > Fungi > Ascomycota > Leotiomycetes > Helotiales > Dermateaceae > Pezicula > Pezicula carpinea. The sequence continues at coordinate 733,274 of JALRMK010000017.1, read as the reverse complement.
ACTGGACTGGACACATGGCCCACTGGTGCAAAGCGGTGGAAAGTTTGATCTGAAAATGACTGCGCAGAATGACGATGAATACCTCCACGCGGGCGTTATTATTGGGATTTGGGGCATGCGATACAAAACATATTGCTCGGTAATTGCTCGTACATACTTGGTGGATCCCAATAAGTCTCAAGAGAGCAATTACAAACTCCTTCTCCAAGTCCACGGTCTGGTCATGAAGGAGATTCGGGACGGCGCAGCGGTCAAAGAGATCTACTTGAAGGCTGTACAACTTATTAGGGCCAAGAAGCCAGACCTTGAGAAGCACTTCTTGAAGAATGTGGGTGCCGGTATTGGTATTGAGACCAGAGATACCACCTTGCTACTAAACGGAAAGAGCTCAAGAGTCTTAAAAGATGGAATGACACTCTGTGTTACCACTGGTTTTAACGAAATCCCGAATCCAAATGCCCAGGACAAGAAGAGCAAGGTCTATTCTATGGTTCTCACAGACACGGTTCGTGTGACAACATCAGAACCTGTACTTTTCACCGGAGACGCACCGTCTGACCTCGATGCCACTTCATTCTTCTTCAAAGACGACGAGGAGCCCGAGCCAGCTCCAAAGGCGAAGTCAAAGAAGGATTCAACAGTCGGTGCAGTAGCCACCAAGAACATTACTAAGACCAAATTGCGAGCTGAGCGATCAACCCAGATTGATGATGGAGCTGAAGCCAGACGACGTGAGCATCAGAGAGAACTTGCCAAGAAGAAGCAAGAAGAGGGCCTTGCACGATTTGCTGAGGCAACAGGCAACTCGGCCGGAACTTCCGTCAAGAAGTTCAAGCGATTTGAATCATACAAGCGTGACGGTCAATTCCCACCCCGGGTTAGGGATCTAGCAATTGTAATGGATCAAAAGAACTCGACAGTGGTCCTTCCTATCATGGGTCGCCCAGTACCATTCCACATTCAAACGATCAAGAATGCAAGCAAAAGTGACGAAGGTGAATTCTCATATCTACGTATCAACTTCTTATCGCCTGGTCAAGGTGTTGGTCGAAAGGATGACCAGCCCTTCGAAGATGCCACTGCGCATTTTGTGCGAAGTCTTACCTTCCGCTCGCATGACGGAGATCGTCTCCAAGATATCGCCAACCAGATTGGTAACATGAAGAAAGATGCCGTGAAGCGTGAGCAGGAAAAGAAGGAAATGGAAGATGTCGTTGAGCAAGATAAGCTGATTGAGATTCGAAGTGAGCAGAACCAGACCTGTTCTCTTTTGTCATGGCTAACACATAATAGATCGCCGGCCTGCCGTTATGGATAACGTCTTCATCCGCCCTGCTATGGACGGTAAGCGTGTGCCTGGGAAGGTCGAAATACACCAAAATGGTCTGCGCTACCAATCCCCCCTAAACACACAGCACAGAGTGGACATACTCTTCAGCAACGTCAAACATCTTTTCTTCCAACCATGTCAGCACGAGCTAATCGTCATCATCCATGTGCACTTGAAAGATCCGATTTTGATTGGTAAGAAGAAGACAAAGGATGTTCAATTCTACCGTGAAGCAACCGATATCCAGTTCGACGAGACCGGAAATCGGAAGCGAAAGTACAGAGGTGGTGACGAGGAAGAGTTTGAGGCCGAGCAGGAGGAGCGAAGACGCCGTGCTGACCTGGATCGTCAGTTCAAGGCTTTCGCCGAGAAGATCGCTGACGCCGGCAAGAACGAAAATGTTGATGTCGACGTTCCGTTCCGCGAAGTCGGCTTCAACGGTGTTCCTTTCCGGTCCAATGTCTTCTGTCAGCCCTCCACGGAATGTTTAGTTCAACTTACCGAGCCACCTTTCATGGTCATCACCATCGATGAGATCGAGATTGCACACCTGGAGCGTGTTCAATTTGGTCTCAAGAACTTCGACATGGTTTTCGTTTTCAAGGACTTCCATCGCGCTCCTTACCATATCAATACTATCCCTGTTGAATCCCTTGATAATGTCAAGGAGTGGCTGGACTCAATAAATATTCCATTCACTGAAGGACCACTCAATCTTAATTGGCCCACCATCATGAAGACTGTTACCGCCGATACCCACCAGTTCTTTGCAGATGGTGGTTGGTCTTTCCTGGCTGCTGAGTCTGATGACGAGGATGGTGAGGATGAATCCGAGGAATCGGCTTTCGAGATGAGCGATTCTGAAATGGCCATGAGTGAGGAGAGCTCTGAGGAAGATAGTGATTTCGACAGCAATGCTTCGGATGATGAAGGAGACGCAAGCGAGGATGAGGAGTCTGGTGGTGAAGACTGGGACGAGCTGGAGAAGAAAGCCAAAAGAAAAGACATGGACGCCGGCGGAAGTAGTGAGGACGAGAAGCCCAAGAAGAAGAGGAAGCACTGAGCCACGAGAATTTTCTTGAGTCGCTTGCGGAAGATTCATATCTTCTTTTCAGCGACGAATGTATTACCAGGGAATATGCCAGTCGAAGGACCGACAAATGGAAAGGAAGAACGGTATCACAGTTGGTTGGGTTTAGTTCCGAGGCTGTCCTTTTTCAAACATTGATTGATCAAGAGCTGAGAAGCATAGGCGTTGAGGACAGCGAAAAATAGGTTCGCTGTGGTTTGAGATTAAATACGCTATGGATATTACATTACACTAATAGTGCTTTGTTTCACCGTGAGCTAATTTAGTAAGAGATAAAGTAGGTATACCCTTTAAGGTATATATAGTATTACTTATTATCTAGGGAGGTAGGTACCTATATGTTCAGCTATACCTGTTTCAGACTAGCTATAACCGAAACCTATATAAGCTTAACCATCTAGTAGTCCCTATTGGCCCACGTCTGTGCTGCTCCCAAGGGTCGTCCGCACGTGATATCAGAATATCAGTATAGCGACACTAACTTAGTTTAAGAAGCAGTTATTACTAATATAATATATAAAGCTACTCTGATAGATATAAATTATAAATTATATTCTTAAGTACTTGTAATAAAGTAAAGATAAGATACTAAGTATAAGTTATTATAAATAAACTTTTAGTTACTTAGTTTCTAAATCTACTTATCTAGGTTTACTATTAAAAAGTAAAGTATCAAATAGGTACTATAGTATAGTAAGACTAGTATAGATTATCTGTTATTAAGTAGCACTTAATATATATTCTCTGTACTTAGCATAGATTAATCAATCCTTACTATATAATGTTTACAATTAGAACAACAAGTGAATTTATCACCTTCAAGGACACAAAGCAAGCTTGCTTATTAGCAAATTGATAAGCGACGGATATCAAGGAAAGCTCACTACAACACTTGACGAATTTAGTAAAGGAATCTAAGTAAATCGAACTTAGAAACTACCTAGATCAAGACTAATCGTAGTGTAGATTAGATAAAAAGAAAGAGAGTAGGAAAGGGAAGATCAATTTCAAGTATTCACCTCCCAGGCAGTGTTAATTTCTAGGTACTGGGCTTTTTCAAGGCAAGTGAAGGTTGGATATAGTGCAAAGCAAATAGGATTATGCCAATCAAGGAATGACAAATTAAACAATAGACTCTCCTGACATTATCCCCCCCTTTCCCTTCCCCTCCCTTAAAAAGTCCTCCAATCCATCCGGTCACTCCACTCCAACCAATCCTTCGACTGGCTCAATGCAGTCCAGTCCCAACATTCTCCATCCCCAAGATGCAAAACTTAATGCTCGTTGCAAGTAACGCCAGAAAGGTGAGGCGAAGTAGCAACATAGATGGCATTTCCAATCTGCTTGCCAGAGCAAGTAGTTGGCACGTTGAAGGTAGCGGTGGTAGTCTTGGCGTCATCGTCGCCACAAGTCCAGTTGGTAACTCCCTCGCCACACTGTCCGTGAATGTTATCGAGGATGCCCTGGCAGAGCCCGGAGCCTTGACCGTTGGCGATGACGATGGCGTAGCTGTGGAAGGCGACGTTGTTTGTCCAGCCGCAGGTGGAGGCTTCGCGGGTTGTGAGGGTCAAGGTGGTGTTGGTGTTTGCTGGTGCGGCGTGGACGCTGCTGGTGAGGGTGAGGAGGAGGGCAGCGAGGCCGGTTGTCATGGTGGTGAATTGCATGGTGATGGTTGTGGTTGCGGGTTGGGGTTTGCTTGAGAGCGTTTGAGAGAGGTTATTGATGTGTGAGTTGGATGTTTGAAGCTGGAGATACTGTGTGTAGTGAGGATGTAGTGAAGAGAAGAGAATCTCCCTGGGACTTCCCCCCCTTCTTATAGATCTTCAATACCGTTCATCGCAGGCTTTCCGCGGTCTGACAGCTGCCATTGCTGCCACGAAGCCAGGTTCTTCATCTTCAAAGGACGATTTCGTCGCAGATCTTTCAGGTAGGATTCCAGCTGTAGAGTGGTGCTCCCAATCATTGCCCTTTCGGTGGCCCTGTGGCAGTAAGTCCAAGGTAAGTCCAAATCATCTCACTGCAGTGACCCAGTCCATCCTTCGAAGCTCTTCGAATAATACACCAGAAACGAGATTTTGATCTCCAAATACTCGCTTTGCTTGGGGTTGAAGGTCCACAAGGCGACAGTGGGGGGGAGGGGCGCCGGCTATAGAGTCGTCGATCCCATCTACCTGGCGGGCATACAGACTTTAACTGCAAATAGCAACGACTGCATGTTCCTCAAGCATGCTTTTCAGCCACCACTTCTATATACTATATAGGTATAGTCCTAGTTAAAAATATCTCTCACACAGCAGACAATAAGGCAGCAGAATTTCTCCTTGCGAGTTTGGTATGCGTATTGATCACGAGATATTCATCAAATGCAAATTTTCCAGGGCATACATACGTCCACGTTCGAGTCGCCTGAGCTTGAGGTCCCGTACGACTGCAGATGTGATGTGGACGAACGACAAAAGAACAACAACGTACAGCCAGGCTTTACGTAGGTAGGTACCTGTGTACCCTTGCGAAGGAATCGAAATCTTTGACATGTACTCAGAAGTGGACCGAGTCGAGCTACATAGGCCGCCCACAATACCGTACTTGTCGATGGACACAATAGCAGTGCTGATCTTGTTGATCGTTAATTTGCATGTACTGTAGGAAACATACAGCCGAGCGAGCATGGTCATTTGAGTCCTCGTACGTCGGTCGCTATTAGTTAGACACTTTATAATACAATGTTTAGCGTCTACGCATTAAAAGATTGTAGTGAAAAGCACCTACAGGAGGACGTTAAAGAGTATAAGCTACACAGAAGCTACAGGCGACGAGCCTCTATTCGAACGACTTTTCACCGCAAGTTCGCAACCTTCCTAACAACACCCTCGATGTCCTCGGTAAAGTTTCCTGCACTCAGCCTCCTAAACAATTCTTACATAGATCCAACGTCAGCGGCTCCGCCTTGCAGTATTCGATTACATACACCGACACGCATCGTGTCGCTACCTTACTGTACACGTCTTATAAGCATGTTTGGCGATCTTGCGGCACAGTGCCGCCCCCATACCATAAGCACGACGATCCTGCGTCGCCTATGTAGTTCTAGTTGAAGTTCACAGTTGATTTAGCCTGCAGTCGGTGGGTCCGGGCTGAAGGACAACAAATATATCCCGGTTACTTCCTAGTCACAGTTTGTACTTTGTTCCTCCGTAGCATCGATTAGAATTAGAGATTAGGAAATTCATAAATTAGCAGCATTGCAAGGGTGGTGGTTGTCGATGGTCAAAAAAGCTCCTAGGGCATAAAACCGCCCCTTTTATTTGCTATACCACCCCGGAAAGTTACTGTCTGTATCCACACTATTCTTGACGAGTAGGGGAACTAAAAGTAATTTTAGGGGGGGGATCGCAACCATAGTACTGTACTACAACTGTCCTCTACGGACGTACAGAACATTAGATTTGCAGATCGCCTTGGTGGCAGTGCTTGTCATCAAGGTATTCCACGCGAGTCACCCCCATTCATTGGTGGCAGGACGATCAGCTATAACGCGGTCCGCAACAACTTACTGCCTGTACCCCCTACGAAGGTTAGGACGCGTGCTGATCGACCCTTTCATGGAGACTGTTGACGATTAGGTGGCTATGGCCGTTGCTTTGTTGGCCATAAATCTTCTTCTCTCTAGGACATGAGTTCAGCATTGAGAACAAATCCTTAGTCACCACGTTGTCCTTTTACGACCACTAGGTATCAAAGTCAAATCCGGATTGGATTATATCAAAAAAATGTTCATGCGTAATATTGCCTAGCGCTACCCTGGATGCTAAGTCCAACCATGAAAATATCAAGCGGGAAAGCTAAGAAAACATAAGATGAAAACGAAAGCCCCCTTCGCCAGAACCCATTGAACCCAGACCAAACAGGAAAATATATACTTTACATTCATCATTTCTAGTCGTACTAAGCCTCGCCTCTGTGCACTGCTTCAGGTTGAGCTTCGCGGCCTGTGGTGGTGGCACTTGGCTGTTCGTTGTTCCATGAAAGGTAGGTGTGATCACCAAGTTTTCTGAGGATGAGTTAGCAGGGACTTGAGATTGGGAAGTAAGAACGGAACATGCCTTGGCTTGATCAGATGAGTGACTGTGAATAGTACACCGAGCAAGATGCAAATACCGCCCACCACAACGTAGGCGATACCCAAGAACGGATTTCTGCCTCCAGTCACGGTTCGAGTAGAGATGATGATGGATTTGGTGCCGCCATATTCTGTAACATTGAAGTCTGTTTTGCTCATGTCAGTGGTTGAACGGTCTGGTGGTAATGCCAAACCTACGGTCATCGATATCAACTTGGTAATTCCCGGCCGTCATTGAAGAAGTATCATTTCGTTGCGCCAATTTGCTGAATGTAGGCAAGCCAGCTGTTCGCATCCATACTTGGAATGGTTCATCATTGACCAGGTCTGGGTGCCAGTCGTCACTGTAGTTGTCTGGGTACCTTTTCTGCCAATTTGGTGGCACTGCGACTTGAGACCAATCGTACTGTGAGGTGCCGTATAGATCTCTGTCCGAGGACCAGGAGATGCCAGAGCTATTTGTCATCACGTAGGTCAGGTTATCTACGTTACTTCCAGGTACATTCAAGAGCACAGGGCTGTAAAATGTATCGTTGAAAACGGAGTTTGCAACAATTCCACATGGATAGTACGGCAGGTCCACGCCATTAACGTTTGTAGTTGTCAGGGGAGAGCAATCGCTGCCTGAAATCGAGCTTGCTGGCACAGCCTTTCCACTCAGTTGATCTGAATCGAAAGACTTGACATATCGGCGATGGTTTTGGTAGAAGTTCGTAAGCTTGTAGTAGAAGAGGACCGGTGGGGTCATGTCGTGTGGAATGTAGAATTTGAGCGAGCATTGTGATGTCGGTACGGACGCATGCAGTTTCGTGCCATTGTAATAAGTAGCATTGATATCCCTTCTCGACCACTGCGCAACGGTATTCAGAGCACTGGTATTCGAGCTATCCTTAAAATGCGATATCACATTAGGCACATCTGCAAAGTTTGGGAATAACGGGGCGTTGGCGGAGCATTGTGTGTAGTCGATGATGATTTCCTGAACCTGCATTTGATCCATTTGTAAGCCCAAACCATCTGTATTGGAGATTATGCCCACTGACCTGCGCGCTGGAGTATATCAGCAGTCCTCCTATCGGCGCAAATATGATGCCCACGGCAAAGAAGAGTGGAAGGACGGTTTTGGGCGTGAGAATTGGTCTGGCCCGTATTAGCTGCTGTGGTAAAAAGATTCAGATGCGACTGAATGCCACTCACTGCCAGGCCTTCAGTCTTTGCTGGCGGAATGCAGTATCTGCGTAGAACATGTAATGTCAGTCGCCGTTGCCAGAGCGCGCCCACATGCGCAGAGATCAGTCTTGGGTCGTCCTCTTACTTGCTGGCCTCCTGTTCTTGACCTTGGTGTCTTTCTGGTTGTGCGGATCCTGCGAGCTGATGGAATCTTCGTGGCCCAGGGGCGGTGGGTTTTCAGCCATGTTGGGATAGTTGCAAGATCATGAGCCGGTGAGATCCGAAGTGGTTGTTGTTGTGTTGTGGAGGGCTGAAAGAGGGTAAGCAATGTTAAGTCGGGCGCCGTCGTCGTCGCCTTGGATGTTGCTCCTGGCGCTCTCACTGCTGCGATGCCGTAAGGTCCGCTTTAGCGCAGTTTCATCAGCCTCAACTTTAAAAAGATCTCCTTTCAAGCCACACACCGACTCTACAGACAGCACAGCTATAGCGCCAGTTCTTTGGCTACCTACCCAAGCATCCATCTGAAGAAAGAAAAACATCACTAAGCTCGATAGAACGACATGTTGGAGTTGATGGGGAGCAAATGTAGAAGTTAATCCTGCAACGAATCAAGGACAGTCTCAGCAATTACAAACAAGGGCTTTCATTTGCAGTAATCCTCCATCTTAGCTCTGACAGCGCGGCCAGCACAACCCTGAGGGCCGTGACACCAAAATGACAGCTTACTCTATTGTACTATGCTCCCCAGCAAATCTAATGATAGCGGATATATATCCGTCCAAACTCCAGCCGGCGAGAGCAAATTCTATGATAACACGCCGTTCCTCCCATCCTGCAATAATAACCCTACAACGCCGTATCTATCACTCATCTCTGAATGTATACCTTCCTCCCGGTCGCATAGCCTCCTGATATCTCTCCTCTACCACCTCTCGTTCATGTTGATGTCGCTCCTCCCGTGTCACAACCTGCTCCTGTGTCGTAGGGAAATCGGCATCCCAGAAGCCAGGTGGTGTCTTTGCCCTTGCAAATGCATGGCGATGCTTTCCGTATCTGTTTGACAGTTCCCTTGCCTTTGCCTGGAGCAGTACTTCCTTTTTCTCCTCTGCGGTCATGTTTCGAAGTTTGTCCCTGTTATCCCCCATATACTCGTCAAGCAAGCGGTCTTCCTCGGCTTGCTGCGACAGAGTTTGTGGTGTGTGGACCATCTCTGACGCAAATGCACGAAACTTGTCTCCGCAACATTCTGGCCTGGTACAACCTTGAAGGAATTGTCTTTTATCTTTGCCGCGAACGACATCTGAGAATGCGTAATCGTAACCTCCATTGTAGGCAGGGTTGACTTTAAAGTGCTCGGGTCTAAGACGATTGACGGGGCGAGCGCGAAATGGTTCATGTTCTGGCGTATCATCCGCAACATCCACCTCTATTGAATCATGAAAGGGTTGGAGGTTTCCTTGGTCTGCTGATATCCGCGAGGTTGGCCTAAAATCAGGCTGATGTGCTTTCTTCGTGGCCTCCGGTGTTTCGAGATCTTCAGACATCTCCAAGTCACCACTTTCACTCAGAGATGCTCGGCGGGATCCAATCGGTGACTTTCTCTTCAGCGCATACTTCGTCACCAAGGAATTATTGTTCTTGTTTTTCAGCATATCCTGTCTCGTCGCTGTTTTGTTCCTAATCGATGGCGTTTCGCTATCAGAGTAGATTGGGAAATGGCGTGTCTTGCTAGAGCTTGAGGGGATGGTTGGGGTCATATCAGAGCGAGGAAGAAGTGGCGTCTGCGCGGCCCTTGTAGGAGGTATCATTTTGTTTGATAGCCCATCGGAGAAGACAAGGGGATCCTTAGGTGTTAGCCCGCGCTGTTGGTAGAGCGAATTTGATATTCTAGAAGAATTAAGTGGTTTTTTTTCTGGCGAAGCATTCTGAAGCAATCCATCAAGTCTTGCAGTAACCTCTGCTTGTTTGAGTGGCGAAGGCTTGACCTTGCTGTTGTCGGGTAATTTTTGATGAACCACGCCGTCTTCTGCAATATCTTCGACATTCTTGTCGCTGATCTCTCGTCGTCGTTTCTTCGAAACTTTGTCATCGGAGGTCCTCGGCAGGATTTTCTGGTTTGGACTCAAAGGTTTTAAGGCCCCTGCTCGACTAAGAAGCCTGGGTCTTGGAGTCGATATAGCCATCGGTGCAACGGCACTAACATTACGTGCTGCATAACTCCTACGACTGTGACCAGCATAGCTTGAAGGTTCGATGTGGTTGTCTTGTATTACATTGGCAGACAATGGCGCATACCGAGGATAAACGTACACTTCCGGATGTGGGTTCATGTCAGAGATACGTGACGCTTGACGCTGTAGCTCAACTCGGCGTCTTTTTTTCGGGGTATCCATTTTCCCCCCAATCTCATCCAGATCAATGCTATCGCTGTAATCGATGTTGGGGAATCCTGCCAGTCCAAGCGGACTACTTGAAAGAACGATTTCTTGTTTAACCTCTGTGGGAGAAGCCGGTGACTTTGTCGCGATGTTCCGTGCTGGTCTTTTTCGAACCCTCGCACAAGACACAAATTCTGGACTTGAAGATGATTGGGCTTTAAAATTGTTGTTTTCTGCCTCGGGATATTGTGTTTCATCGTGTTCTTTGAATGGCGAAGATCCTTCAGTATCGCCATCAGTAGAATGATGGGAGTCGGGCTCCACGGCAACAAAACGTGTGCTCTTAATATCCACTTCCTCATGCCTCGGAGGCTCCATACTTCGATGTCGGGGCGCTGGGAGCGCAGGCTCTGGACTCGATCGAGGCATAACCTGTCCACGAGGTGCAGACGCTGGAATTTGCATGCTGTGAATAGTCTCGTTAATTCGAAGCAGTTGACGCTGTGTACTGCTGACATGGCAAGGACTAAATCTGCCACCATCAGACGTTGCAGGTCTTGTCTCAAGATCTCCGGGTACGAGTTCGTCCTCATCACCTTCTTTAGAGCTATCCGAAAATTGTGGAGGTGCCGACAACGTGGGGTGGCGTCGGCTTGACCTAACATGTGCATCGAATTTGAATGTGTCTTCAGCTCCGGCCCTGTCCACAGAAGGGGTCTCTGTAGGATCAGCGCTTCGGCCACCTGCAAGTTCCTGCAAACGAGCTCTCAACTTCCGAATCTCCTCATCCTGCCGCCGGATCCTCTCCTTCTTCTTCTCAATATCAGCATCCTTCTTCGTAGAGTTGTCCCTCCAAACATGCAGATCCTCTTTCCTCTTCCTGAGGGCATCCTGAATCTGATCCTTAGCCGCTGTGATACCCTTGTTATCGTTCACAGCCTTGTTGTACTTCGCCACAACTTGATTGTAAGTTTCAAGTGCAATGGTCTTTTTGGGCTCGTCGGAGAAGTTTTGGGCCGTGGAAGACGAGGATATCTTGCCTAGCGTGGGTGTTAATCTTCCGTCTGCTTTGCCTCGGTTGGGCTCTGCATTCTTGAGATCTTGAATCAGTCGGGTTGCTTCTTGTAGCCGCTCATTCAAGAGTCTGTTATCCTCTTGCAACAGTTGCTTCTCTTGCCCCTCTTCCTGATTCTTCTTTGCCAAGCGCTGATTGTCCTTGATCAAGCGTTCGTTATCCTCTCCCAAGCGCGAGCTCTCCCCCTCCAGGTGTTTACATTCCTTTCCTATGCTTTCGTTTGCCTCCAACAAGCGTCCATTGTCCTCTCCCTCGCGCTGCCTCTCCTCCCTCAGACGTTTATACTCCCCCCGCAAACGTCGATTATCCTCCTCCAGCCTGACCCGATGAGACAGTTCCAACGCATGCCCGTCGACCCTCTCCTGAAGGGTATTGTTGTCTCTGGTAAGCTGATCATTTTCCTCCTGTAGAGTTTCCACCTTCTGAGCCCGCAATCGTAGACTTTCAAGTTCCTCGGGGTCAACAAGGTAATCTTGATGATCTGTAAGCCATCCCAATCAGTCCTGTTTGCAAGGCATGGTGCACGATGCCACGTACCAGCAGCCCATTTCTCAAAAGCATCCTTGGAAGCCTGTGCAAGCTCCTCCCTCAGCCGAGCCCCCGGATTGTTCATCATGAACGACTTGTCGAAATTTCAAGTCATGGCCAAGCTACAGACATGATGTTTGTCTGTGGCGGGGATGACGCGTTCTCCGTTTGGGAACAACCAGATGTTCCGGGCCGAGCCACCAAGCCACGTGACCAGAAAGCTCGAGCTCCCTGCCACGTTTCTTCAACAGGGATCATGGGGAGGTCAGGACTCTCGGAAGCATTTCACATTTGAGCACCAGGGGTTCCTTCATGCCACGCAAGGCCTGATGAGAAAGCCTACAACAGCCTTATGTAGTTCTCACCCCTTCGCTTGCGATGTAGTCATATAGCATGAGTGGGAATCGTCTGCCTCGCGCCGCTGAAAGACCCCGAATATCACAAGCACTGCAAACGAAAGCAAAAGATTTTCAAGATCGTTCATTCGAGGCGCTGCCTATCGTACCATAGCAGCCGCCTGCCGTATGCATCGCATCCGTACCTCAGAAGGAGACTGGAGCTGCACCAAGCACTCGTAATCTCATCAAGTTCTTGCTTCCACTTTTCGTAAAACCAACCCCCAATATGCATTGCCAAGCAAACCGAGCATGAGTTCGTGACGTGATGTAAAAGGAAAATAAACGCAAAGCAAACGCAAAGACCAGACTCCGGGATGCAGAGAGCAGACCCAGCAAGCAGCTACTTTTTGTGAGAAATAAGAAAAAGATATTGGGCCGTGGCACCCCGGTGCAGCCAAATAGAGTGAAAACCATTATACAAAGCTTCTCGTCCTCAAATCCTCAACTGCCTACTGACCACCCTTTCCAGAAACGCTCGGGGTATAAGAAGCTCGTCGTCGTCCTCTCGGAATTGTAGAATCGTTCTCAATGTATTCATCGTGCGCCGTGGTGATATTCTCTCGTTTCCATTTAGTTTGGGCACTGGGCCTGAACGTGTCCAGGTTGCTTGCACTGAGGTGGGGGTTAGCTGAGGTCAAAGGACGTGATAATTCTCGGTCAGCTTACCTTGTAGCAAGTTCGCTCAGCAGAGGTCTCGGAAGGGCAGTCACGGCTCAAGTGACCAACCTAGGGAGAGTTAGCCATCTGTGTCAAGAACCAACGGAGATGGGAGGCTTACCTCGCCACAGTTGTAGCACTTTTGTCCTTGGGTGCAGTCTCGTGACATGTGGCCATAGCCACCGCAGGAGTAGCAGGTTTGGCCACTGCGTTGTCCACCGCCGAAGCCTCCACTATATCCACCCTGCTGTCCTCCGCTGTATCCACCGCCACCACCACTGTAACCACCTTGCTCTGGGCAATTTCGGGCAATGTGGCCGATCTTTGAGCACTGCAAATTGTTAGAATGATATGATTTGCCAGCATTTTAGTGCACCAACCTTGTAGCACTCCTGGTTACCACCACCGGATTGGAATCCACCACGGCCAGCACCCTCGACAGGAGCGTTGGCGCAGTCTCGGGAGATGTGGCCGGCCTGTCCGCACTTGTAGCACGTCTTATCTTTTGGTCCCTCTGGGCATTCACGGCCTGGTAAATAGTAGTTAGCAAGTGCCAAATCAAAACCAAGAGATTGCTACTTACTCATGTGTCCTTCACCTATTGCAGCATACTCGTATCAGTCTCTCTCTCTCTCACCAAGGCAGTAAAGCCGTTTGCCGTCACTCAAACTCACCGCCGCAGTTGTAGCTATCTAGAGTCAGCGACGAACATATTAGGGGGCGCGAGGATGCTTACCACTTGGCTGGACCTCTGGTTGGGCAATCGCGAGCCTAGATATGTTAGCAGTTGCGTTTTGTGGGAGACATCGTTTCGGGGTCCGCAATAGGTCGTACCTGGTGAGAAGCATCGCCACCTGGAGTAAAGTGGTCAGCATTGATCTCCCAGAAGTCGTTGAGAAAAGGCGAGGCAGCAGAACAACAGAGAATATCCAGCATCAAATCTAACAATATGCTACTGAGCAGAACCACTGGTCGAAGCTGACTTTGTCCCGCGATCTTGGTTCTTCCCGTGTTGTGTCACTCAGCTCACAGCGTTGAATTGACCATGTGCAATGAAGGCGGAGACGACAGGATCGCGGGGCAAGCGGGCAGTCTGATATGACATGTGGGAAGTAGATGTATTTGATGTAGTGTTGTGCCCATGCCCGTGGTTGTACTTTGGCGAGTCGAAAAAAGTGGGAGGAATCGACATGGAAACATGCGAACTCACAGTTGTAGCATCCACGACCTTGAGCAGGGGCTCCTCCGTAATCCATGATGATGGTTGAGGTTATTGAGTTCTGCAGGGCACAAAGAGACGTCAGTTTTATGCTGAAGGTACCTCCGGATCTGAATCTTCGCGGGAGGTGGGGTTAATGAGGGGCGATAGAGGAACGGACAGGTAGCGTACCTTGGAGGGAGTTGAGGTGCAAGATGGTCTGTACGGTGGTACAGTCCTGGAATTGAAACGAAGAACGTGTTGTTTAGATTGTGATGTGAAGTTCTTTTAAAGTTGGTGGAAAGAAAGAAGAAGAGTTTTAAAAGGACTTCACGGTAGAAGCGTTTTGTGCTCTCGCAGGAAGCGAGGCTAGCGCCGGGAGCCAAATTCACTGGTTCCACGAGGCGGTCAGACGCAGAAGGTGGATTCACACTGGCAAGACTGGGTCTGTCAATGTCGAAGGCCTTGCAAGACCCTGCGTTGTCGTTGTTGGCAGTCAAACGATGCAAGCACAGCGACCACGACGACGAAGCACAGGTAGGTCGTGTTGGATGTGTGTCCACAGCATCACCGCTGCTCTCCTCTTCTCACGGCCTCGAGGCTTGCAACACAACGTACCCGGGTACCTACGAAGTATCAGATATGGCAAAGGTCTTCCTCGAGGTTGTAACTTGTAATACTGCCGTGTAACCACACTCTTCCCATTGCGCAACTTCGCGTATCTTGAGATCTACCCTTGTATGCGGCATAGGACGACGAGAAAGAAGACCAGTTTGTGTCGTAGCATACGAGTACGCGTTCCTCTGGACGCATCTGGGGTCGCTTGTAGGGTCTGACTTTATAACCCTCTCAGCTGTTGGGCACGCTGTTGACCGGGTACTGACTTTGCTAGTCGCTCACTTGCTTTATTGATTTCCTAGGTCATCTTGTGTTCCTAAGTATGTTTACGAACTAGGTAGGCGTCACTTAATACTTGCCTATCTCAGGCAAGGTATGTCTAGATCCCACTAGTATATATTATCGACCTTATTACTTTCACCATACGGCCCTTCTGCAAGGTACTGTACAATGACTACGTAGGATATGTAGGGCCTTGTGTCTGGTGTTGGAAATTGACGGCATTTCTACGGACTCATATCTTGCTAGTTGCTGTCTTGCTAGTCTACACGTGGTTCTAGAACTATCGTCCTCAATGGCAATATCATTGAACCATACCTTCTACACAAGGTACTTCCTCCTAGGGCCCTGACGTCTCTTCTTTATTGCATACGGACGTTGGATTAAGGTGTGCCATGACTTTAACTCTCCTTTAGCAGATGCTTTTGTGGGGGATCTCCAGGAACAGTACTCACAGCACCATCAAGGTTGCGCGGGTGACAACAGCCTCGTCCGGAGAGCGAGTTATGACTATCAGGTACCTGTCACCATCTACATACAGTCAATCAAGCTGCTGTCTGTTCTGCGAAGTAGTTCAGGTTGGGTTAAATAACGGGGGGCTAGGTTGTGGCGGGTGTCTCTAGGCCGAGTACTAGATTGTCTAGTGCTGTCCTTCCCGTCGAAACCACCCATTTTGCCATGACGGTGATCAGCTGTTCTCGCAAACTTCGTTTCCCGTCCTCTCATGTCTTACTATGTCCCATTGACTTTTACTACGAAGTGAGAAAAAGTCTACATGCCTAGCTTCCTAAACAAGCTGCAGCTGGCCTAACTAGATGGACATCACATGATGGCATCTTCTTCTGCTAATCACATGTCTGGTCGGCCCGAGCCCCCTCCGCGCTGTCCAAATGACGAGGCCCACTTGCATGAACCAGGGCCATTTCGTGAGATGATCCTCAAATTTACATTCAACCGAGTACGCGACACCCCCTTGGAAAAAGACGCGACTGTCAACATTTAATACACAGTCAACAAACATCACCTACACCCCCTCCTTCTGCGATTTTCTACTTTTCCAACCTCGACGGAATCGAAAGCGACCTGGATCTATTTCAGACCCTTCAGGCCAGCGTGTCGCATCTGACTGCACAGGTTGACGGAGCGACACACTGTATCATAGCCCCTGCGTTCCCGAGCGTGTTGGCCATGAACCATTGATCGAAACGGCCGCACAAGCTTCGATGGTTCATTCTGGGCTCAACAAACTGGACAGACGTCGAGTACACTGTTAATCGAGGTCGGCGCCTGTATTCAAGGGCACGATCGAACACCCAAGAATACATAGAAGGGGCTACGGCGCCGCCACACCGCAGCAACTATGGCGCCCGGCGGAGGAGGAAATATCAAGGTGGTGGTGAGATGTCGGCCGTTCAATAGCAGAGGTACGTTGTCGATCCCCTCGATGTCCCCGCCATCCGTGCTTGGGAGATACTGACTATCCGGAAGAAAAGGATCGCGGGGCGAAGCTCATCGTGCAGATGAAAGGCAACCAGACTGTCCTCACCCCACCTAACGATGCAAAAGTCAAAGAGAGTGGCGCCAAAACTTTTGCTTTCGACAAGTCCTACTGGTCCTTCGACAAAAACGACCCAGATTATGCTGGGCAAGATAATCTACACGAGGATCTTGGAAAACCTTTGTTGGACAATGCATTCGGGGGGTATAACAACTGCATTTTTGCTTATGGGCAGACGGGTTCAGGAAAGTCATATTCCATGATGGGATACGGAGCCGAGCACGGAGTCATCCCCAAGATTTGTCAGGACATGTTTGTGAGAATTGGAGAGATGCAGAAGGACAAAAATCTACGATGTACGGTTGAAGTGTCATATCTGGAAATTTATAATGAACGAGTGCGGGATCTCCTGAACCCTTCCACAAAAAGCAACCTAAAGGTCAGAGAACATCCGTCTACAGGGCCATATGTCGAGGACCTTGCGAAATTGGTGGTTAGCAGCTTTGCGGAAATCGAGAATTTGATGGACGAGGGAAACA
The DNA here is from genome assembly GCA_026119845.1 of Pezicula carpinea. Taxonomy (NCBI): domain Eukaryota; kingdom Fungi; phylum Ascomycota; class Leotiomycetes; order Helotiales; family Dermateaceae; genus Pezicula; species Pezicula carpinea. The sequence continues at coordinate 716,396 of JALRMK010000017.1, read as the reverse complement.
AGGCTCGTACCGTTGCAGCAACGAATATGAACGAAACGAGTTCCCGAAGTCACGCAGTCTTTACGCTTACCTTGACCCAAAAACGATTCGATGTGGAAACCAAGATGTCTATGGAGAAAGCTGCGAAGATCAGTCTTGTCGATCTTGCAGGTTCCGAAAGAGCAAACTCGACTGGAGCGACAGGAGCTCGTCTGAAGGAAGGAGCCGAGATCAATCGTTCGCTCTCTACGTTAGGAAGAGTTATCGCTGCATTGGCAGATTTATCGGAAGGAAAGAAGAAGAAAGTTGGGAAAGGCAACCAAGTCCCGTATCGAGACAGTGTTTTGACATGGCTGTTGAAAGATTCCTTGGGAGGAAATAGTATGACCGCTATGATAGCAGCAATCAGTCCGGCTGATATCAATTTTGATGAGACTCTGAGTACCTTGCGATACGCCGACAGCGCCAAGAGAATTAAGAACCATGCTGTGGTCAACGAGGATGCTAATGCCAGGATGATTCGTGAACTGAAAGAAGAACTGGACGCTCTTCGAAGCAAACTTAGCGGTGGTGGTGGTGCCGGCGGTGGAGCGCCTGCAGAGGAAACGTATGCCGAAGGCACCCCACTGGAAAAGCAAATCGTCAGTATAGTGCAATCAGATGGAACGGTGAAGAAGGTCTCCAAAGCAGAAATCGCCGAACAACTCAACCAGAGCGAAAAGCTATATTCGGATCTCAACCAGACCTGGGAGCAGAAATTACAAAAGACTGAAACCATCCACAAGGAGCGAGAAGCGGCTCTGGAAGAATTAGGAATCAGTATTGAGAAGGGTTTCGTAGGGCTGCATACGCCAAAGAAGATGCCCCATCTGGTCAACTTATCGGACGATCCTTTGCTTGCGGAATGTCTGGTTTACAACCTCAAGCCTGGCACAACAACAGTAGGCAATGTTGATACTACTGATGCAGAAAAGGCTGAAATACGACTCAATGGTAGCAGGATTCTACACGAGCATTGCACATTTGAAAATGTGGATAATGTCGTTACCATTATACCGAAAGAGGGTGCAGCCGTTATGGTTAATGGCAAGAGAATAATCGCGGAGCCGAAGCGTTTGAAGAGTGGTTATCGTATTATATTTGGAGATTTCCACATCTTTCGATTTAATAATCCAATGGAGGCCAAGGCAGAAAGAGCAGAACAGAGTCTTTTGCGGCACTCGATAACAGCAGCTCAGATGGCGGAATTTGCATCAGCCTCGAGTTCACCAAGTCCACTCGGAAGACCCGGACACGAGAGAACATTTAGTAAAGCAGCATCAGAATTTGATTGGGATAGAAGCAGGCCCGACTCTCCTGCGCCGCTTCAGAACGGACGAGATTCAGATTGGTCTTTCGCTCGGCGTGAGGCTGCATCTGCAATTCTCGGCCCAGATCAAAAAATTGCCGGTCTCACGGATGAAGAGCTCAACGTACTGTTTGAAGATGTGCAAAAAGCTAGAGCTGAACGTGCAGGACGGGATGCGGATGATGATATGGACTCCGTAACATCGTACCCTGTTAGGGATAAGTACTTGTCGAATGGAACGTTGGACAATTTCTCCTTGGATACTGCTTTGACGATGCCATCGACACCTAAACAAGGTGAAGTCGAGGATAAGATGCGCGAAGTGAGGGAAGAGATGCAAGTTCAGCTGGACAAACAGAAGGAAGACTATCAAGACCAGCTTAAGACTGCTGAAGCGGCAAATGTGGAGGTCGAGGAGATCAGGAAGGAGAAAGCAAGGATGGAGGACAACCTGCGCGAAGTCAAGGAAGAGATGCTCAAGCAGCTCGAAACCCAACGAAAGCAGTTTGAAGAGCGTCTACAGCAATTGGCTCCTGGTACTTCTTTCCAGGAAGGGCCTCCTCCATTATCCGAAAGAGAGATCGAGGTGGCAAAGAGAGTCGCTGAGCACTGGCGAGGCAGGCACTACGTCCGCATGGCTGAGGCCATTCTGCAATCAGCTGCAAATTTGAAGGAAGCTCAGGTCATGAGTCAAGAAATGGACGAGGGTGTCGTATTCCAATTTGCCATTGTAGATGTCGGCCACGCACTGTGCTCCTCCTATGATATGGTCTTGAACGGCATTGAGGCAGGGGACGACTTAGCCCTCGAAGATGCCACCAAACCATGTGTGGGCGTCCGAGTTATCGATTATCGAAGTAGTGTAGTCCACCTTTGGAGTTTGCAGAAGCTTCAAGATCGTGTCAGGCTTATGAGACAGATGCATCAATACTTGGATCGGCCAGAATACCTCCAGCACTTTCGACTAGACAATCCTTTCATGGAAGCCTGTATGCCACAGTTCACACACATCGGCGACGTTGATGTTCCCCTGGCTGCAGTCTTCGAGAGCAGAGTTCAGGACTTCACACTAGATGTTCTGTCTCCGTACACCTCACATGCCATCGGTGTAATCAAACTGTCACTTGAACCATCTTCTGCGAGGTCCCCTTCAAGTACGTTGAAGTTCAATGTGGTTATGCATGACATGATTGGTTTCGCTGAGCGTGAAGGCACTGACGTACACGCTCAACTGTTCATCCCTGCGATATCCGAGGACAGTGGAGTGACAACGACACAGATGATTAAGGACTACGACGAGGGACCCATTCGTTTCGAGAGTGTTCACAGCATGAGCGTGCCGCTATTCAGCCCAGCCAGTGTATCTCTGCGGGTGGCTATCTTTGCCAAAGTCTCATCTATGCATCTCGACAAACTTCTTAGCTGGGATGATATGCGAGACAGTCCTCCCTCGCCCAAGAAGAAACGCAAGAATGCACGCATATCCGAATCTCAATTCTACACAGAAGAGAAGCATGATGTCTTTGCCCGAATGCAAGTTCTTGAACTTGCTGAGACAGGCGAGTATCTTCCAGTTGAAGTCATCCAGACGAACGATTTAGATCGCGGGTCATTTCAACTTCACCAAGGTTTGCAACGCCGAGTTGTTGTTAACCTAACACACAGCTCGGGTGAGGCTTTGCCTTGGAAGGATGTTTCCGGTCTACGAGTTGGTCGGATACGACTTGTTGATCACACCGGAAAGATGGACCTAAGTTCTCCAACGCCTGAGATCCCTCTCAAGTTGATCTCGAAGCCAGTCGTCAAAGAAAATGCCAACGGAACCAGCAGCGTGACAATAATGGGGCAATGGGACTCGAGTGCACACAGCTCGCTTCTACTCGATCGGACGACTGCCGATAAATATAAGGTTCAAATGTCGGTTATTTGGGATGTTGTGTCAGACAAACTGGCAGAGCCAATGACATTCGCTGCGGACGGTTGCTGCCAGATCCTCTCCAGATCTTACGTACGCCAAACTTCCATGTTCTCATCGCTATGGCAGAGTGTACGTATCGTGCACTCAGTGACCAATATTTTCTCCCTGTCAGTGAAGCCAACCCCGATCAAGCGGGCTGGCGACTTGTGGCGGATGAATACCCAGAATGACTACGTTAAGGGTGAAGAAGGTCTTACTAATTGGGCACCACGAGGTGTATCCTTAATCAAAGACCACATCGCCGCCAACAGACGCAAGCAAAGACTTGCTGAACTTGACGCAGCGAAGCCCATCCTCAGCGGCATTGTGATGCCCGTGGCTAATAGCGATACGTCCGATGAAGATGAGCAAGCCGAACGACCTCTTACAGAGCACGAACAAATCCTACTAAAAAAATTCCTGGGTCTCTGGAAATCCTGTCGTGACCCTATTCTGTCCATTCTCTCCAAAACCAACGTCGAACCACCCTCAACCGGCGCCCCCGACACAGTCGCAGTTCCTTCACCGATGGCCCCTCACCTCACTGCTAGTATTCTCACAATCCCCAAAAACCCCACAATTCTCAAAGGAGGCTACCTTCTCACACCATCAGCCGATTCCACACGCTGGGTGCGTCGTTTCGTTGAGCTCCGCCAGCCATACCTTCATATACACTCAGTTCCAGAGGGCGAGGAAGTCAGTATTGTGGCTCTGCGGAACTCGAGGGTTGATCATCAGCCGCAAGTAGCGAAGTTATTGAGAAAAGAACGGGATCGTCAAAGGGAAGGCACGGTATTTGCAATTTACGGGACAGACAATACGTGGCTTTTCGCTGCAAGAAGTGAGCGAGAGAAAGTCGATTGGATTTTCCGGATCGACCAGGCATACTTTGGCTCCGCCAGCGGCAATGGCAGTGGAGAAGACGAGTATGAGCAGCACCGAGGACGGTAAACACGGCGCAGCCGAATTTACAGTATTCAATCCTTTAATGTATATGAGAAGAGGTGTAAGATGTTCCTTTGTATAATGATCGATGAGCAGGCATTGGAAGGTGTTCGGTTTTGGATTTTATTTTTTCCTCAACTCGAGAAAAGGTTTGGGGCGGCGTTCGATACCCGTGGCTATCTGCTTAGATAGTTCCATTTATTGTAGATAATAGAGATCATCGTGGTCCTCGATGACTTCTGTCGACAATTACAATGTCTCTGGCTCTCTGTGACATCGTATTTAAAGTTCTCCTGCCCGAACTGATTTCCAAGTCTTATAACTGAAAACCTGAAGAGAGTGGTTCTACTACCAAGGTAAAGCTATTACAGATGCACCTAGTACGGTAAGGTGTTCAACTGAGGATTGTTGGGCGGGGCAAGGGGGTTCGGGAATATGCCAAGGGGCCAAAAAGGGTGTATTCACGCTTCGCTTAAAGTAGAATCATTTTTCAATGAAGCTGAAGCCGTTGGATGTCTCCCCTCGTGTTTCTACTGGCTACAAGCTACTCAACTTATAGGCCATTGTCCTAGCGTCATCATCACAGCGATCTACAAGGATGGTTCTAATGTTACAACGGAGCTGAAGATAGAGAATGGACAATTCTTTGCGAACTTAATTTGACTCACCAACGACAGACCTACAAAAATATTTAGGATTCTCTAAGCGCATCGAGAGATCTAAGAACAAGCTGATCCACTTCTCGGCAAGATCGGTGGCGGTGATAATGTCCAAAACCGTGGCTATCCTTGACTAGATCCTAAGTCATACAGCTTGCTTCCACTATCACGAGTCATCCTTTGGTGCTATTAAAGAACTTGCCCCTATGAAAGGGATTCACAACACGACGATGGGCTCTATCTGCTTGATGATTTGGCACGGATTCAGACCGTCTTACTCGTGAAGACGGGCGACCATTTGGATCTGAGCGCACCAATAACTTTCGAGGCATTCAATCTACCACACCCGGGTTAATTGATACGATGGAAGTTTCGCTCTCAAATGTTATCAAGTTCATCGCAAGCCTACTGAAAAGAGAATGTGGAGTGTATTATGACCCGGGGGGCCCTTATTCGTATTTGCCTTCTCAGCTGGACACACTTACCACAATCCACCATTTTGACATTGCTGTACGCTTTGCACTTGATGGGAGTGAAAACTATAGCCACGAAAAACGCAATGCTATTCACGAGGCCAAGACAAAGAGGCGTGGCGAGAAGATGCCAGAATATGAGCCATTCCAAATCAATAACCGGTGGACTTGATGGTTCGGCTACTCATCATACTTTAAATGAGTCTCACTTAAGTACTAAATGAACTCGGGAGATGGGGTAAGAAGATGAGCAAAATGGTCATATTCGGTACTAACAAATTGCTCAATTTGACAGTATATCTTCAAGGGGAAAGTTGATTCGGTATCAAGTATTTGTCACTGTCCACCGTCCGCTACTTCCTCGTCGTGCTCCAGTACACATCGCTCTCCTTCATAACAATCTGGTCCATACCTTCGACGGGGCCAATAATCTCGATATCCTTCTGCGAGCCCTCTAAGACATCCCGACAATGCCACTTCATAGTAAAGTTCTCCTTGTTCCCGGGGCCCGTCAACTGCGCTAGTTGTTCGTTCGAGGCTGCATAGATGATACGTCCGATATGGGCCCAGTAGATTGTGGAAGTGCACATAGCGCATGGCTCCCATGTGCTCACCAATGTGCACTGCCACAGGAACTCCTTCGAATAGTGACTGTATGCCAACCTCGCTAAGGAGCTCTGTGCAACACTCACGATCAGCATGTAAATCTCCATCTCGGCTCCTGTTGTAAGGAGAGTATACCTCAGCATGATTGACCTGATCTATACTCTGGTGCATCAAGAGTACCGTCTCATTATCAGGCCCTAGCAAGCACGATGCAAAAGGACGCTTTCCAAATGTAACAGCACGACGCTGGATCCCGAGACAAGCATTAATTCCAGCTTCAATCTGTGCAAATGTTGCTGGGTTACGTGAAGGAAATAGATCCGGTGCGATTTCGCGCGCTGCTTGCGCTGTGAGGGCTGCTTCGCCAGACATGATGAATGATGGTCTTGGGTTGTAGGTAGGTAAGTGCTGCGTTGTCAGCTGGTAGCAAGGATATTGAGGTCCTGGTCACACGTACCTGCAATGCTGCCTCTCCTCTTTGTGGCCGTCGGTTGATTTAAAGAAACGAGACGCCTTGCAGGTACGTGGATAGCCAATTTGTTTTTGTTTTGTTGATGGACGAGTGGAAAGTGGGGGATAGAGTAGCTGCAACATATCAACTATCAAGATAGCCCTTTCGGGTAGCGCCGCTTTGCGGCGGACGCCGTTCCTCGCTAAGGTACCTTAATTACTTTCACGTAGCGAGCACATAGCGAGCCCCTGAATGGTTTGATAGGGTCTGCAATATACACTGGGGAAACGAATAGAGATTGGCTACACCGATTGGAATTACATTGTGAGAAGACCGTTGTACAGTACTGCTCAATGCCATCAGAGCTATGTTCGCCACCCAAGCCAAGAAGTACTTTGACTCCCTTGAGCACATATCAGAAGCTGCGTTTTGCAACTTGCAAGCTGCCCAGTTCACACTTCAAGTTCCAAAACTACCAATTCTAGTTCAGCCACCAAGCTTCGTGGGATGAGGAATGCCAGTAGAATTTCCCATCAAAGTCGTGTTTGTGAGGGTGTTGATTGTAGCAGGAAAAGGCAGAAACGTGCCAGACCAAACGTACGAGACAAAGAGGCAGACGCATGTAATCACAACAAGTCCCGCAGCCGTGTTAGAAGTTTGTCGCTTGAGATGCATTCGTCCTCGGACAGACATGCGCTTGAAGGTCAGGTAGAATCCAAACCCAATCAAAGTTACTGCAAAGACAAGCAACAGGACGAGAACGCAGGCTTCCATCTTCTTGTCGCCCTTTCTATGCAGATAGTCCGCGACCTCTAGCAAAACAATCTCCGCAAATATGGTTGGAAGAATAACGACAATAATTATCTCTTTGCCGGTCGCTCCGTCTGCAAGTTCCTCCGTCCTGATCTTCTCCCTTGTTTCGTAACTCTTGCCTAGGTGCAGCAGACCGCCCCAAATGGATTGTTTTTTATGCTGTGTTGCGTGGTTCTGGCTGCCTCGATGGCGTTGATGCAAGCCTGCATCGTAAGTTCCACGTTCGAGGTCGACATTGTCTTCCTCCATTTTGTCTCGCTTTGTGACCTGCGGTGTGATACTGCGTGACGGGAGCGGAGAATGAATTGGAGGATTGTGACCGAAGTCGATGTTGAGAATTGGTGCTCCACAAAGAGGGCCGTTGATTACTTGACACGCTGATAGACTTCGGTCGGTGTTAGCTGTGATGCGATGCGAGGTTTGAGGATGTGAAGTAATTACCTGATACCACAATGAATGGCAGTGTGGGATTCCTTTCTGGCAGAAAGGAGTGTATTTCATGCAGGTTGTAAGGTCAGGTTCGAGTCGGCAAAGGCTTTGTTTTTCTTGACTAAGAGCGCGCAGACTTGTTGATCCTTTTGCCTTGCGCTCTGCCTCAATGCAGAAGGAAAGGCTACAGCACTAGCCGAGTACTCTGACTCCTCTCCCTCCTCACTCTCCCCTTCTTTCTAGTGGCATGGCTGCTATGCCATATTTTAATAACTAAATTGACGTGAGAACCCAAAAGGTGCTCCAATACCATCGTTTGATTTTCCAGACATTTAATTCTGAGCTTTTGGTAGTGTCAGTTCAACAGCTGAAAATTACTACAATTAGGGACGTTAAATATCTATTAAGATATAGAAAGACAGGACCATTTCATTCTGAGTCCTTTGTTGGCAATGGCCATAGTACGAATCGCATTGCAATTTGAAGAGTAGAATAGAGGTTAGATCCTTCACGAATGTATGTACAGTACTGGGCATCAGACAGGGGTAATGACATTGCGAACGTTATTAGTTTATTTTAAGATAGATGACTGGTCTGAAAGATAAACGGGCGAGTATACAACAATGTATCTGTTATTTAGGGAGTAGCACTGTGACATAGAAAGAAGCAGTCTCAACAGCCTATCACTCGACACTTCTCAGTTTAGTTTCTTGTTGTATATTGAATTTATCCTCATCGCGCGTGGTAATATGTTGAATATGTCAACACACGGAAAAACTGTTTATAGTATTGGTTGCATGGCCTCTTTATTTAAATTTAGGCAGTCACACTTAGGGTTCTCTTTTCGACGTTGTCCCTACTAAAGTTATTTAATTTTCAACATTTCTCCTGAGTGAACTTGAGGAATTGTAAAGACATGGTCTAATTAAGATAAAATGTGTTGTATTGTGTGGTAAGCGCCCTTGACTGCCACCCCACGACTTTGTCTAGGGCCTAAGTTCGTTAGTCTCTAAACCCCCTACAAAGTATTGAAAACTAGGTTCAAGGGTTTTAACCCATCACCGGGCTTGCTCGCTAACGATATCAGCCACGAAACTTAGACTATGCTCTGAAGTTGTCTAAATTACGTATATTTTTTACCTGCTTTAAATACGTTGAATAGGATATAAGGACAAGACTATTGTACTGTAGATAAATGCGTCACATAAAGTGTTGTCGGCTCATAGTAGCTCGCAGCTCTAACACGAACTGTAAGGATTATTTTACTATACTTAAATCTTGTAGCTGTATTTCACCTGTAACAGAGAAGTAGGTCCTAATCATATTAGATTGTTTGTCAAGCATGGTACCACCTGGTGAAGAGAAATGGTCAAGTGGAAAACTTCTGTCACCTAACTTGACCTCTAATTTCACGCTTCAATGTTCTTCTGCCAACTTAATTCTAAATCTTGAGCATATACTCTCCACCCTAAGTGCCATATCTTATAATTACAGAGTGCTGCCAGAATTTGGCACTAGAAAAGATTGAGTGAAATCTAGATACTCATTTCTTAGTATCTCACTTCCTATTCTAACAGGCGAAAGACAACTTTATATGGTTGTCAATTTCCGACCAGTTACATTTTTATAAACAGGAGAAAAATGAAACGATGCTAAAAACCTAAGTCGAAAAAGACAAAGTCAGAGGACACTAGTATAAGTGGTTGTGGCTTCACCCTTTTGTTTTAATTAGCCAATGGAGAAGCGGAGAGCGAGCTTTCCGAGCATTAGTGGCGTTGAAATCTAGATTCTAGAGTACTGTCGATACGTTTTGATTAAAACTATGTTTCTACCAGTCTTTAAAGGTTGCGAGAAGATCACTAGCGTATGTAATTTTTAAGATTCACATTATAGGCTATGTATGTCACAGTAAACAATAGCCCTGTCCTAATTGTCTATCTCCTAGCCAAAGCTTAACATCAACTACTCGAACAATTTTGGAACTACGAAGCCTAATTAGGAGCAGGCTAAAATTTCATCAACAATGTGTTATCTGCTTATCTGGACTTGTGTTCGACAATTTGTATAAACGAATTAGCTGTTGCCTTAAACAGCTCTTGGGTGCCCAGCCCAGGAAACTCCTAGTAAGCACACCTCTGCTCTCTTTTACACGTTACTCGACAGCATGAGTATCCTATACTTTAAATCACTGGTACTACCATACCTAAACAGCCCCCCCCCCCCAATGCTTCATGCGGTCGTTTTCGAGAGATTTTAAAGTTTCGCTTCAAGTACTTGGTATTGTTTACTGTTGGATTTGTGATAGCTCTCTTACAAAATCAACGCATCTAGTAATAGATGACCTGACCAGAACCCGAGAGTCCACGCCCATTCTAGATATGTGGAGTGGCCCAGCTATAGAAGACTTCATCATCGGCTGGCCGTTTAAGCTTGGTATTACAATTTACGTCGTGTCAGACATAAATGAGCGCATTCCCTTTCAGACACAATCTATAGAATTTTCATTCTTGCGAGTGATTGCTTCTTGCCATTCAGAAATACAGAATTTATAAATTGAACAGTTATACGGTACGATGTCTAACTCGAGAGGCTATGAAATTCAAGCCACCAGCCTTGGATTTTTAAGCCCCGCAGTTCTTTTAGCGTCGCTCAGATTCTTCACCAGAGTTCACCTGTTACCTGGACTAAGGATAGATGATTATGTTTTAATGGAAGCTGTTGTACGTTTATTTAATCCCAAAGAACCATACGGAAGTATGCTCCTAACTAGTGAAACAACAGGTGTGCTCGATTGGCGAGACAATAACGTTAGCATTTGGTAAGTATCTTGATTCCTGCAGTTTCCAACTGTAAGCAATATGGTTGTAAAATGCGCTGATCCGATCAGAAATAAGTAAGGGCGGTCTGGGAAGACATGTCATGTCTTTGTCGCTGGCGGAGATAGAAGCATTCTTGAAGGTAAGTCCGTCTCATCAAATCCCAGGCCATTTCTGAAAATTGCCACCATAGTGCCTCTACATAAGCATATTCTTTTTCCAAGTTTCGTTGATACTCACAAAGCTCTCGATACTCCTCGGCTACCTTCACGTCTTTCCACACCCCCGAGTCAGACTAGCTACAAAGTTAGCCATCGGTTACCACATAATTACAGCTGCCTACTGGCTTGGGTTTTATCTTTTACTATGTCGACCAATCGACTCCTTCTGGAACACAAGTATAAAGGGGACATGCATGAATATAAGAGATTCTCAACTACTCAACGCCATCAATATCGCCCTAAATATTGCTAGTGATGTAATCCTCATCACAATTCCAGTGCCTGTTATATTAAAACTGCACCTTGCAAAAAAGGCAAAGTTCTGGCTTATTATAGTCTTTTCTTTAGGCTTGTGGGGGGTTTCTTCCTATCCTATTCTATCTGCCCCTTCATTCTTTAACTGACAACTCTTCTCTAATTAAGTGTTACCGTAGTTACTATCTACAGACTCCCGTGTCTTTTCGAAGTCTTCACATCCAGAGATCCAAGCTGTTAGTTCCTAGAATATCTCCTTGTATTGCCCTTAGATCTGCTCGGCAGACTACTAATGCGAATTCTCAATAGATGATAGCCTCAAAATATCAATACTATCTACGGTCGAAAACAACGTTGCTATCATCTGTGCATCATTGCCACCCCTCAGGGCCTTTATTGAGCACTATTTACCCTCACTCTTGCCATCTCTAGAGCCATCGCCCGATTGCAATACTTTACCACATCACCGGCTGCAAGTTTCAGACCTCAGTAGCAGAATAGGCAGTTCACTAGGACCAAAGAGTAACGTGGGAAGTTGTCCTCCTGCGAAGTTGTCCTCCTGCGCAGGCACCGGTTTCTAAGTTAAGATAGGGGTATAGTGAGATGTTATTCTTTCACCCCTGAAGTAAGCGAGCTTGACGCCACATCTCTTCAGCCTCATTTCTACATCCCACTTTCAACAGAGGGTAATGTATACCCAATGAGGCACTTTTATGCGACAGCCTAACATCTACATATTAGATTCTTTTGTCAGCTTTCGAATAAAGGCTGGTTCTCTTCTGTGAGGCTACAAGTCATCGCCAAGTTGCCAACAGCTACTTTGTTCAATTAGCTAGGATCTGACGTAGCTTTAGAGGAAGAACTTCGATCCAGTACTCGTACCCATTGCCCGGGGTTTTACCAGAAGTCGAGAACAAAATGACAGGCCCAAATCTCTCCTCTGGACAAGCAGGCCTTCCGTCCCCCAACTCCACAAAATCATTCTGGCATACACAGCCATCTAAAGTGCTCCTTGGACATCGAACCACAGAATCTCTGCCTTTAAAGGCAGATATCGTGATAGTTGGCTCTGGTATATCTGGTGCTTCAGCTGCTCAGTATCTTCGGCAAGATGAGGAAGGGAAGAAGCTGGATGTAATTATGCTTGAGGCCAGAGAGGCATGTTGGGGTGCTACTGGACGTGTGAGTACCTCTGATGCTTGAAGCGGGACTTAAGAACTGACAATATTCTAGAATGGTGGACATTGCCAACCTTTGATATACGCCAACCCACCAGAAGTTGCAGATTTTGAGATTCGGAACTACGAGGCTGTAAAAGAGCTTGTGGAAAAGAATCATATCCAGTGCGACTGGGTATCTCTCTCTAGCGTCCATACATATATGGCCAAGTCTATGTTTGACATAGCTTCGAAAGAAGCCAAGGTTCTCCATGAGTCGGATCCCAAGCTTGCGAAGTTCGTTACTATTGTTGGTAGAGAGTCTCAAAATCCATCTCTGGAAGATCTTCGTGTACCTACAGCAGCTGGTGCAATTGTGCAATCTAAAGCCGCTAGCTTATGGCCATATAAGCTCGTCTCCTGGATCCTCGAAAGCCTCCTAGCGAGCAGGACATCAGATGGCTCGTTCAACCTCCAAACAAACACAGCCGTTACACGCCTTCAAAGGGTTGATGATGGTTCTTGGATCGTGCATACAGATCGTGGTATGATCGCCACACCAAAGGTTCTCCTCACTACGAATGCATACACATCATACCTCATCCCTTCATTCAGCGACCTCATCGTTCCTGTTCGAGGTGAAATGAGCAGTCTCATTCCCCCAAAGTCTATGCGACCGGCGAACGTCAACAAACCGCTCACATACTCATATTCTTTCATGGGTCACGCAAGCCAAAACATCGACCAAGATGACTATCTCGTCCAAAGGCCTTTCTCCGGCGATGAAGGAGGAGAACTCATGTTTGGCGGTGGCCGCTCTCTTGCAGCGAGCGGTGGCATTGGCGTTTCTGATGACTCGGCTATTGATGACCCTGCTGCAGCTTATCTACGGCGTGAACTCAATGTCGTTTTAAATTTACAGAACAACGATGATGAGCGGAAGGCGAGCATGGAGTGGAGTGGAATCATGGGGTTCAGCAGGGATGGAAGACCTTGGGTTGGTGAAGTTGGCGGCGAGATGGGTGGTGGGAAGGGACTTTGGGTTTGTGCTGGCTTCACGGGCCATGGCATGCCGAATGCGAGATTATGCGGTAAGGCTGCTGTGGACCTCATGTTGGGTAAGGGATATGAAGATGTGGATCTCCCCTCCTCGTATCGGGTCGTGAGCGAGAGAGTTGCCAGCGCTCTGAAGTTCGATGAGGTAGCGGTAGCGGATGCAAAAGCTGGGAATCTGGACGTAAGGTCGAGTCTATAAATTTCATCTCGACAAACTCGATTCTCTGATCTTAATGTCGATGCTACCAATCATCTGCAGGCCTCTTAAGGACCTCAGCCCAAGATATCTTCCCTACTTCACGAGATACTTCAGCGCCAGCACTCTTGAAGACGTTTCCGTTGAATGAGGAATCAGTATATGGTTCAGAACCTGGTCCGGGAAGGTGAGATACTGTTGTACCGGACTCTAGGTCTTCATGGAAGGATTCTCGAGTGACGATAGCTGTTTTTGAGTCTTGGAGTACGAAGGCTGAGTTACAGCCTGCGTGTCTTCAAGTTGTGCCTGCACGAGCAGAGATGTCTAGGAAGTTTCTAAGACAAGATGGTTGTAATTGAAGAGTATTATGCAAACCAAAGCTGCAAAACCCTTGGAAATTTAGGGTTTGAGGTTCTTTGGTGTAGGATAACTGAGATCTACTATTCACTATCACAGTCTCAACCACCTCCCTTAGTACTTAGTCGTTCGTAAAACGCTGCATTTATATGTCTTCAAGTTACCGAGACACTGAATGGTGGCGGGGAAGGCGGACATGGTTGAGCATTGACCCCGCAATTCAGGACGATGTTGATTGGCGTTGATGTTCTAGCCTACATAGAAATACGAAGACTAAATGACCATATTGCTCCTTACATTGGTTTTGTAATACTAGTGATTACACGGATTCTCTGTAGCGTCAATTCCTCAATTCCCTGTGAGAAATGCGGGGAATATTTAACCATCGTGGTGGTAGCGAGCTTCAATGTTTCTGTTCGCCACTGAAGGATTCGTGGTAGTACTCCAGATTTAGATTGGAAACCATCAAGTGCTTCTAATTTTTTTTATAAAGAACCAGTACATACTCTGGTTCTTTGAATTCATTATGGCACCATCACGAATCGATTCCCTTCTGGACTCCAATATCACACGGACAGGAGCCTATCAAGGACCCCCTCGAAACATCACACCAATCAATGCCTTGAATTTCCCCCAAGATCTCCAACCCAGAGACTATCAAATCCTGGGGAGACATCCAGAATCACGTATTCTTTTTACAGATGTCAACATCCTAGATTCGACAGGACAAGATCCATATCGAGGTGATGTTCTCATCGAAGGAGAGAAGATTACAAAAGTTGGTGCTGTTCCTAATGTTGTTGAGTTAAAGACGGATCCGACGGTTCGAGTTTTTCAGGGAAGAGGGAGGACGTTGATGAGTGGTCTTGGTGACGCTCATACTCATTTGACTTGGAATGGTGGGGATCTAAATCGCTTAGGTGAATTGGGTGTTGAGGAGCATGTGTTGCTTACGGCGAGGAGTGCTCAGTGCTATATTGATTCGGGCTATACAATGTAAGTCTTCAGTTACTCTTGCATACTTCAAGAAGCTTTTATCGAACTTTAAGCAAAGCCTGTAATGTAAATGGTCGTCTCCTTTTTCCCTGCAACTAAGCGACTGAGTGACAGACTGACGTATTTCAGGTGTTTCGGTGCGGCCTCAGCAAAGGAGCGACTCGACGTCGTAATTCGTGATGCTATAAATGCAGGCGATATTCCAGGTCCTCGATATCTCGCCAACGGTAAAGAGATAGCGAGAAGAGACGGTGAACTCGTCCCTGGCATCACAACATATGCCGATGGTCCAGATGAAATGCGACAAGTAATACGCAACCACGTCGATCTCGGTGTTGACCAAATCAAGCTCAGTATGAGTGGTGAGGAGGTACGTAATCTAGCTGCACCCTCTGAATATCTAAAAGAAAAGAAAAGAAGACAATCATCTTTTCCTGACGTGGACCTCATTAGATTACCGAGACTCGTTCCGCTCAAGACTGTTACTTCTCTGACGATGAAGCTGCAGCTTGTGTCGATGAGGCTCACCGTCTTGGCCGTCGACTTTGTGCGCATGCTAGAGCCCGTGACTCGGTCAAGATGTGCGTAAGGCATGGCATTGATATAATCTACCACGCATCGTACATTGACGACGAAGGGATGGATATACTTGAAGCGAGGAAAGACAAGCACGTTGTTGCTCCAGGCCTTAATTGGTTAATAGCAACCCGTAAGTTTCTCCACTCCAACTTCATTCTTCGTTAACCCATTAATAAAAATTTACAGTTTGTGAAGCCGATGCTTTTGGCTACCCTAGAGAGAAAGCAGAACAAGTAGGCTATAAGAAGGAACTAGAAGTTGCTATAAAGGGGCTGCGAGAGATGCATCTCCGTGGAATAGTTGTGCTTCCTGGTGGCGACTACGGCTTTGCATGGACACCCCACGGCACATACGCACGGGATCTTGAGCACTTTGTAAACCTCCTCGGATTTACCCCTATGGAATCCATCATAGCCGCAACAGCAGGTGTGGCGAAGCTAATGATGCGAGAAACCGAACTAGGTAAAATCCAAGAAGGGTTTTACGGTGATTGTATTCTTGTCGATGGCAATCCACTTGAGGATATCTCCGTCCTGCAGGATCATGATAGGCTGAATGTTATTTTGATTAATGGGAAGGTGCATAAGGCTGGGAGGAATGAATACATTGCACCACCAGTCGCGGGTCAGGATTATAATGTTCATCCGATTGTTCCTGATTTTCCTGAGGCAAAGAAGGAAATTCAGAAGAATTATTGAGCATTGGACGATCCTCGATCGAGTCAGTAAGTTTTGAGTTGAGGACAACTATGTGAAAGTGTATTCATATTCCCATATTTTCAATGCAGCTCTCTAAGCGAGTTCAATGCTGTCCACCCTGAGTCTCCTCAAAAGCAGCCAGACTCCCGACTGCTCTCGGGATATGACCCGTACTTGTTTTCCCCAAGATCAAAGGTTTTTCGTTACCAGTGCCTGTTATTCCCCATCCGCCGCCTCCCGGAGTGTGAATAACACAGCGATCTCCAGTCTGCATTTGCACCATATTTTTAGGTCCCATACTTACCCATCTATCAGAGCCGTCGGGTCGTTTCTTGACCCAGTAATTGGCACCGCGTTCTCCATTTTCTCCACCACTACAACCTTGTTTAGCATCAAACTCCAATAGCAAGTAAGTGAGAGCAGTAGGCAAAGAAAACTTACTCGAGACCGTAAGGTGCAATAACCCGCCGTTCAGTAATAACACTGAATTTCAACGGCGCTCTGCACTCCATATCCCTGACACAACCATCGCCACCATTATGGACACCCTTTCCACCACTACCCGTGCGGATCGAGAACTCCCTCAGAATAACTGGATACCGTTTTTCTAGCGATTCCGGATCTGTTATGCGAGTATTTGTCATGTGTACAGCAACAGCACTTGCACCGTGGGCTCGACTCGTAGCACCGCTACCACCTGCAATGGTCTCACCAAAGGCGTATGCAGATCCAGGGAGTGGTTTGCCATCAGCATCCACGCCCCCGCCACCAAAGAAGCCGAGACAGTTCATGCAACCTTGGGATGCAGCTGATGCTTTGAAGGCTTGAAGAATGGTGTCGACTACGCGCTGAGATGTTTGAGTGTTGCCTGCGCAGACAGCTGGTCCTGCCGATGGATTGAGGAACGATCCTTCGGGGAGGATAACTTTGATTGGTGCGAGACATCCTTGGTTCATGGGTATATCAGCGCCGATGAGTAGACGCAGACTGTAAATAATTGCGGAGTAAGTGATGGCCGGTGGAGCATTCAAATTACTGAGCATTTCACAGCCAGTGCCAGTGAAATTGAAGGTTGCTCCTCCATCACTCTCAATCGAAACAGCGAGTTTTATTTGTGATCCATTGTCCATAGAATCAACTGCCTCCAGTTTTGGACCGAGCCTCTTCAGTGCTTCGGAGAGATATCCTCTGACCGCAATCTCGGCATTGTTCTGAATAGCGCGCATGTACATTTGGACAACTTCCTGTGTGTATTCGCCCATCAACCCTTGGATCAACGTGGCACCTTTGTTATTTGCTGCAACTTGTGCTTTCAGATCGGAGATATTGTCGGAAAGTCGTCTGCTTCCATTGCAGCCCGGATATTCTCCAGGTTTGAGTAGAATTTTGATGATTCCTTCTTCATCAAAGTGATCGTTCTCGATCAGTTTGAAAGACCTCATTTGTGCACCTTCTTGCCACAACTCTGTTGAGTTAGGTGGCATGGATGTACCATCAAAGCCGCCAATGTCTGTATGATGGCCTCGAGCTGCTACGTAGAAAGCGACCTTTTCGTCATCGCCAAAGACTGGAGTTATGACAGTTAGATCTGGGAGATGTGTGCCTCCACTTTCGGGGTGATTCGAAACTAGCACGTCTCCACGCTTTAGCTTCTCTTTGTACAAGTCATGCTGATACTGCACAGCATAGCTCATAGAACCCAAATGAACCGGAATATGAGGAGCATTTGCAACAAGGCCGGCATCTGGTCCAAAGATGGCGCATGAGAAATCTAGCCTTTCTTTGATGTTGAGTGAGACAGCTGTTTTCTGCAAGGTTCTGCCCATTTGTTCCGCTATACTCATGAAACGATGTCCAAAAACAGAGAGCTGAATTGGGTCAACAGTGAGCTCTGCAACTTCTTTGGTGTTATTTCCGGTTGCGTCTATCTCAATTACAACGTGAGATGTGAGAATTCGAGCTTCTGCATTTGGAATTATGACCAAAGTCTGGGTCTTGTCGATAATCATTGCTGGGCCAAGTATTGACGTTCCTGGGTCGAGGTCTACGAGCATATAGACCGGAGTTGTCTGTTGACCTCCAACCTTGAAATATGACTCGATCTACTACTAATTAGCTGGTGAGCGATTGATTGTTTATTCCATGCATACTTGTCTCTCAACTTTAGTCTCAGGTACTGGGTGGAATTTCATGCTTGCAAGCTCTTCCCCTAATCTCTCACTGTCGGTATCAGTCCTGTCGCTTTTGCCAATGCCTCTGACTCTTGCATCGTCAACAAGAACAGGCCTGTCAGATGGGAAGAGAAAACTGAATTCTCGAAGGTGAATTCTCAGAAATTCTGCCCGATAGTCGCCATCAACCGGTCTTAGTACCATCATTGGAGTCTCAGTACCCTGATATCTCATATTCAAGTAACATTCGTGGCTAATATCCTTTCCTGAAATGCCTTGCTTGAGCAGATGTTCTGAGACCTTCGACTTGAGATTTTCAATCCGTTGATCTAGACGTGATTTAGACTCCTCGCCATATACTTCATTGGTGGGCTCCTGTTCTTCGTGCACAACATCGGCCAAGGCCATACCATATGCTGAAAGAATACTGGAGTACTTGTGGATGACAACGGTGTTAATTCCAAGTTTCACTGCAATCTCGCATGCGTGCTGACCACCAGCACCACCAAAAACTCCGAGACGATGCTTGCTAATCTCATAGCCCTTCCCTTCTGTCAATGATCGGATTGGGCGACACATGGCCTCGTTTGCGACGTCAAGAAATCCGTAGGCTATTTCTTCTGGCGACATTGACTTTCCAGTCTCGGAATTAATAAAAGCGCTTAGTTCCGCAAACTTCTCTGCCACTATTGCGGCATCTAAAGCTTCCTTTTCACTAGCTCCGAATATTTTGGGGAACAAATCAGGAACTAAGCGACCAAGAAATAAGTTGGCATCAGTAACAGCCAAAGGGCCTCCCTTTCGGTAGCATGCTGGACCGGGGTGGGAAGAGGCACTTTCAGGGCCCACTGCAAATAGTCCATTTCGCCAGGTAAGAATCGATCCGCCACCAGCTGCTACAGTGTTGATATCAAGCTGCGGGCTTTGTACCGTTACACCTGCAGTGGTACTTTCAAAGACGTGCTCAAAATTTCCGCCATAACGAGATACATCAGTCGAGGTTCCACCCTACAAGAGGTATTAGCATTGGAATAACTCTTCTCCGTGTTTAGTGTATAATAATGGCGACCCTTTTTCATGACAAACCGAGATCGAGTTACTCAAGTTATCTCAACAATGAACAATCCACCTGTTGCATGAGCAAGCCGCTCTGAGGTGCTTAAGTCGAGCAGCTTGGGGTTTTGTATTTGAATCCTTGAATCCCCGTGGAAGTTTGAGTAACTCAAACTTAGTGTGCCATAGGAAATTGCAATCGCTGTTACTTACCATATCGAAGCATACTATTGGCGTCTTCGTTCTGTCCTCATAGCACGTCCGGGCACACCCAACAACGCCACCTGCAATATTAATCCTGTTAGTCTTGCTTCCATGCGGCCTCTGAAAGTTCCTTAACTTGAGCTAAAATATTGAAAAGCATGGCCTACCAGCTGGACCACTAAGTATGCCCTTCAAGCCACTGAAGCTATTATGGTTGACAAGTCCGCCATCTGACTGCATAAAGTCACATCTAACATCATCCAGATGCCCACCTTCAAACCCCTTGACAAAACCACGGAGATACGCCTTGATTTCGGGAGTCAAATAAGCATCAGCAGATGCTGAGCTTCCACGGGGGACCATTTTGATCATCTTCGCCGCTACTGCCGAAGACAAGGAGATGTGTTCAAAGCCGGCTTCTTCAGCCAATTCACCGACCCGCTTCTCATGCACATCAAAGATGTGAGAATGAGTGAAACATACTGCAACGGTATCAATCCCTGCTTCCCGCAATTGTGAAAGTGTTGCTTTGACAGCTGCTTCATCTAGAGGCTTTAGGATTCGCATCAAATCACCACTTGAACCTCGGACAAGCACCCCTGGAATCTCATCAACGTCTGTCCTTGTTGTTCCATCAAAGTCTTCGTCAAAGCCTTCAATAGTAACTCGCTCATCAATTTCGTGGACATCTGAGAACAGGACTTCGGGTTTAACAATATCAAGGTCAAATAGTCTAGGTCGAGACTGATATCCGATTTTCAGAAGATCACGAAATCCTTTCGTGACGAGAAACGCATGCCGTCTTCCTTTTCGTTCCAGAAGCGCATTTGTGGCAACAGTAGTTCCCATTCGAACCATCTCTAGATTCTGTTTAGGTAGAGGTGTGCCCCTGGGTATTTCTGATTCCCCGTAGATTGAGAGCACACGCCGTATTCCTGGATACTGTTAGCTTCCTGTCGTAGGACATTTACACTAAAAATATCTTCCCCCCCAACAGTGGTGAGAATGTATAGTTGCAGTCAACTTGAATTACTCATGCTATCTTCATAATTTAAGGGTTGAGTGTCAACACACTTAACTTGAACTTTCAAGCTACCTTCGTGCTTAACGAAGTATGGTACTATGAACAATTTTATCTTCTCTTCCTGAAAGCGTTCGAATAACTCCAAATGAAGATTCCAGCCAGTTGTAATCTGGTCAGTCGGTCCTTACCTTCTGTCGGAGCATCCTGATAGTTTCCTGGGTCTACAGAAAGTAGTTTCAAGACCACATCAGGCTTGTCCGGTGCACTTGCCCAAACATCTGTGAAGGTTCCTCCACGATCTATATTGAGGCGCTTGTTAGATTCGCAGGTATCACCGGAGTACAAATTTGGCATACCAATAGCGATTTTGATGTTACCCGTCTTGGGTTCTGGTTGAATTGAGCCCATCGTCGTAAACAGAAATCCTCAATGAGACCGATTTTGCAAAGAGACGGTCATCCACAATGCCTGCTAATATGAATCAGAGAGAAAGTTTCATAACGCATCTAGTGAAGAGGGCTGTCATCATTCCGGTCGAGGACCAAATGTGTGCGTGACACGTTTAAGGTGTTCGCTTTTACCGACACGTATTATGACTATTGAAGGGGGACCCGACGAAGATGGGGTCTAGACAAAATTGACCGATGATACTCGTAGATGGGGGTAATCGAGATGGGGAACTATAACAAGATCAGGAGATGAAGACGACCAAAGATGGGGGAGTACCAATACACGACTGTGCCTTAATTGTTTCCACCCGCATCAGAGGCCCGCGCTCTCGTACGGGGTTGACCTTCTTCGTTGTTCAAAACTGCTACTGCTATGAGACCGCTGATCTTATCTTCCAAATAGACCTAGACGTTGTCATGCCACTTCGGAAAGCCGGCCAAGCGAGCGACGGGATTATCGAACCGAGTGCTTTCGTAGTAGTTTAATGACTTCCCTATCTACCACATTTTGCCGTTGGTGATAGAGCAATATATATGCCGTCTTTCCCTAACCTTGCTTCTCAGTAGCGTAAAATCTTCCATTGGTTTCTGATACTAAAACCAATACGTAGCTTGGAAATGGCAAAGCCTTCTGTAGACGACAAAGTCGATGCATCTGAAGTTCCAGATGTTGAGAACGGCCAAGCCCAGAGTCTGAAGCAAGACAAAAAGGTCGAACCGCCAAACAATGCGGATAAAGCTGCCAACTTTCTGTTGAATACTGAGGGATATGGCAAGCTTTCTCCTGAAGCCGAGAAGCGACTGAAGAGAAAGATCGATTGGTTTATGATCCCCATGGTGAGCATCTTAAGACATGTTCATGATAAATTGCTGAGTCCTTATGATCGCAGCTCTTCCTGGTCGCCACTCTTGGAGCTGTTGACAAAGTTGCCCTCGGAACCGCGGCTCTCTATGGCTTGAAGACGGATAACAATCTTGTCGGCCAGCAGTACAGTTGGCTCGGCTCTATTTTGTCTTTGGGAGCAATTGTTGGTATGCCGGTGTCATCCTATTTAATCCAACGCCTACCAAGTGCAAAATATTTATGCGGCTGTTCTATTGGGTGGTCCACGATGTGTTTGTTGTTGCCAGCATGCTCCAACTTTGCGGGTCTTGCTGCACTAAGGTTCATTATGGGGAGTTTGGAGGCCATCATCGTCCCTGGAATAAGTCTGATTATTGCTGGATTTTATACCAAGGAAGAACAACCACCCAGGAATGCTCTCGTCTTCGCTGCTGCCAGTTCGATCGTTAATGGATTTCTATCTTGGGCGATAGGCCACGTACCTAAAACTGCTCCTTTGGCGATCTGGCAATATCTTTTCCTCCTTACAGGTACGTGAAAGATCTAAATATTCCACGATCAAACACGATATTGACTCGATTAGGGTCGGTATCAATGCTCTACTCCATCATTGCCTTTATCTTTCTCCCAGACGATCCAATGACCGCCCGTTTCCTCAACTCAGAAGAGAAGTATCAAGCTGTCGCCCGTCTTGCCGCTAACAAGACTGGTATCGTAAATCGAACATTCAAAATGGACCAGGCGAAAGAGGCTTTCCTAGACCCCAAAACCTGGATCTTGTTCTTCTTCAATATCGCCATCAATATCCCCAACGGAGGACTTACAACCTTCGGTGGATTGATTATTGCTGGACTTGGGTTTTCCGGTGTTAATGCATCTCTGTTGACAATGCCTACTGGTGTTATGTCCACCCTTGCATCTTTTGTATTCTCCCTCATCGCAGCAAAATGGCACAACCGCCGGTGCCTTGTTACTATTATTGCATGCTGTATTCCCATAATAGGCGCCATTATTGTCTACTCGCTCCCTCGCTCAAACCAGGGTGGTCAAATGGTCGGATTGTACCTGTTGTACACATACTTCGGGCCGTATGTTGTTGGTAAGACAACCCCAGCTTTATTCGTTCGCTTTTGACTTACAGTTCTGATTAATTCGTAGGGATCTCCCTTGCCCAAGCAAACACAGCTGGACACACCAAGAAAACAGTTGTCTTCGCTATCCTGTACATTGGATATGCTGTTGGTAACCTAATTGGACCGCAGACTTTCAGAGCTTCACAAGCTCCAGCGTACACTGGTGGCTTTACAGCCATGATCGTCTGCTATTGCGTCTGCATTGCTTTGATGGGGCTGTACTGGGCTATAGCGCTTGCGCAAAACAGGAGAGCAAGTGTCAGTGCGAATGGTGAGGAGCTGGTCGACGGCTTCATGGATCTAACGGACAAACAACAAGAAGGGTTCAAGTACACTACGTAGGTTGAAGTATAAAACTCAAGGCCGTATTTTTGGTGGTGGCATCTGGTAGTCTTAGTAGTGCTTACCTTGCGGAGGCGTAGGCAATCACTTACTCTAAAGCAGACACCTTCGCCTTGGTGGTTAAGGTCAGGGTATAAATTGTAGACTCACCATCATCCATTAGAGGCACAACATCTTGGTGGTACTCGTATACTCACTCGTAAGGCGTTCGCAATAAACTCTACAGTATCTCTCCCTCCCCACCCTTCCCCTCCGCTCCATACCTTAGCTGCTACAAACATGAAACATTAACACATCACCGTGAGGTCCACAGACTTTTGTCAAGATTTGTGCACAGCGGAAGGCAATATTGACGTATATGATGAAGCTCAGTATATTCTGTACTTGTAGATCTGGTGGATGTAGTTGTTTAGTTACAGAAGTGTACTGTAGTCTCCGGAGCGCCCGGATGAAGGGTCAACAGAGGTCACCAGGTATAGATGATTATTAGGCTCATTTGGTTTGAAATTATTTCGAGGTTGCTATTGGCAGGGTAAAGGTTCAAAGGCTTTTAGCCCTACGCCCTTAGGCCTGTACGCAAGCAGAGTACTAAGCAATCCTTGACAACCTGGTGAACCTGGTGAATCACCAGAACTTTGTGATTCAGGATAGAAACTACCTGTGATACTCTACCATCACCAGATTTCTTTCTTCTCTCGTATGTAAGTTCCATCTACTGAATTATTTTCCGACGCTCCTTCACCGACTTCACAGAAGAGGCAGTCACAATGGGAGCCAACTTCTCGCAGCTCTTCCCAGACCATCCAGCATTGACGGAGGAAAACTTACCCAGCCAGGAGGGCAAGGTTTTCATCGTCACCGGCGGTTCCTCTGGTGTTGGCTTCGAACTTTGCAAAATTCTTTTTCAAAAGGGTGGGAAGGTCTACATCGCCGGTCGTTCGGAAAGCAAGGTGCAGAAGAGCATCGACGAGATCAGGCGCTCTATCGGTGACACTTTGTCCACTGGCCAGCTTGAATACCTTCCTCTCGAGCTCGAGGATTTGGCCACCATCAAAGACTCAGTCGAGATTTTCAAAAGCAAGGAGTCAAAACTCGACGTGCTCTGGAACAATGCGGGCATCTCCTTGACACGACAAAGCAACGTGTCGAAACAAGGTCATGAAATTATAGTAGCGACGAACTGCCTGGGACCCTTTCTCTTCACCCAACTACTCCTCCCATCTCTCAAAGCTGCCACTCAAACAGCAACATCTGGTTCAGTGCGTGTTGTGTGGACAAGTTCGATCGTTGTGGATGCCAGTGCTCCAAAAGGAGGTATGGATTTGTCAGACCTCGTAAACACACCCAAGGACCAGACGAGAAATTACGCATCATCAAAAACAGGCAACTGGTTTCTAGCCAGCGAGTTGGCGCGTGAAGTTGGTCCTCAAGGGATTCTCAGTTTGACGCAAAACCCAGGCAATTTGAAGACAAATCTTCTCAACAATGGCCCTTGGTGGATAGAGATTGTGAAGCTGATTATTGCCCCACTTCTCTATCATGCGAAGATGGGTGCGTATACTGAGCTTTGGGCTGGCCTGTCGGAGGATGTCACGATGGAGATGAATGGTGGTTATGTGATACCCTGGGGCAGAATTCACCCGTCGCCACGACAGGATTTGCTCGATGCCTTGAAGAGCACGGAAGATGATGGTACTGGATTGGCGAGGCAATTTCGAGAGTGGTGTGAGAAGCAGACTGTTGATTATATGTAGTTAGGTGGCATTGAGTGCCGGACTGTTCCGTATTGAGCGATGACTTGTGTTATATCAAAGTTGATGGGTTTAACGCTGGAAGGGAATGAATATTTTACAGTACTACGTAGTTTTATGGAAGGAGAGCTGGTCGTCTACGTCTCTGCCGATAAATACTTCCACTTCGTTAGAGTATGATTTTGACACCCGTCCTTACCCTGAAAATTCCTCCTGGTAATGCTAGCTTTGGTACGGTCCACCCTTACAGCCTTGTAATGATCACTGTCAGCCCCATCTCTCTCTTGTTGTTCTATTGCGCTCAAACACCAAGATATCGCGTTCACTTAGCTAATCAATTGATGCTTGGATTACAGGCTAGCATGAGACCCTTGGAAAGGCCGTGGCCACTTCAACTGACCAAGAAAAGCACCGTGTGGATCTCGATCGGCAGAGTCCGAAAAACTAGATATCCTCGGCGATTAACACCATGCCGTATACGCAGAGAAAATCACTTGCCTCGAAAACGCTGGAAACAAAAAAAGGCGACAAAGATGTTACTATACGCGACTCGATGGAAAAGGCAGTACATTGGGTGAACACAGCACATATTGCTCTACCATGGTCAGCTGCTGGTTTCTTTCTTCAGGTGCTGTGTCTCAGAGGACCCAAAGGATCAAATAATCAGTAAAGTTATCCTGGAGGCCCAAAGAATGTAAGTTTATATCCAGCTTTCAAGGTTCGCCAACTGATATGTATTAGGTTTCGATGGGTTACTCTCCATATCCAGAACCTGTACGACTCGTAACGGAAGCATGAAAACGATATCAGCGAAGAACTTGGAAAATTCACTAAACCCTTGGAGAAATTCTACAACGTCATGTGCCAACGAATTAAAGTGTTCCAAGAGGCAGCTAGTTGCGGAAAGTGTGATAAAATGGCTATTTTACGTACACCGACAATTTAGCACTTCGGAATTCATCGCTGCTGTATCAATAGACGCTAAGAGACAATATATAGCCTTAACAAGTCCTCAATTGTTGGATATCTGTTGTAAAATGGTGGTTTATGATTAAGAAATTTACGTCTTCGATTTGCGCATCTATCCGTGCCGGAATACTTTGAGGAGAAGACTGGCTATGATACAATCGAGCTTTATATCCATGTTGTGGAAAGATGCATCCAGGTCTACATGTCCGAGGTGGAACTACGAGTCGATCCAATAAGCGAGCAGAATGATGATTTTAGGCCGTATGCAACCATTTACTGGCCGGTCTCTTGTCAGAAGATTGAGAACGCGATCAGATTGAAGGATACAGTAAGGCGATTACTGTTTCAAGACTGCAACGCAGCTCTGTCCTTTGTAGACTGGACCTCCAATGCGCGGAAATTGTGGGGTCGGCAATTCGCAAGGCTTGGATAGATATCGGCTAGAAAACGTAGTAGTTTATCACTATTTCTTGCATGCTGCTTTGGATTAGTTAGGATTTTAGATGAGTTGGGACGTTTGAGGATTCTGGTTGGAACCAAGCGAACACTTTAGGATATCCAGCGTTGGTTCTTACAGCTAAGTGGGAACAACAGCAAGTGGTTAAAGTGTTTCTCGGAAAGCATGACATTAATATCAACTGCAAAGATGTAGACGAAATTACGCCACTGTCTTGAGCAGCAGTATCTGGGCACTTGTAGGTCGTTCAGCTGCTGCTTTAACGGATTGCATCGATCTCAATCGTAAACATGTAGATGCCAAAATGTCGCTGGCTTGGGCTACGATAATGAGAGAGTCAGAGGTCTTCTAGCTGCTGATTAAGAAGGGCGTTGATGTCAACAGGACTAACAAAGGAGGCCAGACGCTGCTGCCGCTAGGTGCAAAACGTGGACACAAGGATGTTATCCTGTTACTTCAGTCTGCTCAAAAAGGTAGAGACATATTATCAAGCAGCTAATTACCTATTTAATATAATAGGAGAGAAGAGTAGATATTTACTAATAAAGAAGTTAGTTTCTACTCCTCTCCTTACTTCTCTCTTTTATAGGTACTACACTGCCATTGCTTAGGACACTGCCACTGTTCAAGACACTGCCACTGTTCAAGACACTGCCACTGTTCAAGACACTGCCACTGTTCAAGACACTGCCACTGTTCAAGACACTGCCACTGTTCAAGACACTGCC